>CM076570.1:876366983-876566347 GCA_034641835.2 Pinus albicaulis
GCACCCTTGCTACCTCACTTCCCCCTTCCTTCACATGATTCTTGATATAAACCTGTCTCTTTAACATTGGTAAATGGAATGAATCAGTGAAGTTCGTGTCTATGAGGGTCACGTTATCATACTTGCCAACTAATGGCTCTAACCTCTTAATTATTTCATCGATCTCTGGCTTGATCACTGAAACAATCATATTCGTCATCTTCCTTCCCCTGCAGTATACCAATAATGATTTTGGTCTTCTATTCTGAGCTCTTGATATTGAAGTCGGGCTAACCGTTATAGAATTTATTTCTCTTGCAATTCGGAATTCTTTGGCACTTTGTTGTTTCCCTCGTCCATGCAGATTAAGTAGGCTACTGGCATGGAGGATGTTGATGCGATGCCATAACTAATTAATTTTTCCTGTCTCTCCTCGTGGTTATAATCATGTGATTAGTTACTCAGGTGAGGTGGACTCTGACACTATTGACAATGGCTTTGAAATTTGGGTGGGCGTGATGGCTAATAATTATTGATTAATGTGGAAACTTTATTACGACATGGGGTTACTAATTATGGCAATTATTTTTCAAATTTTGGCTGATCCTACAGACTAAAATCTATATGAAGGCACATTATGACTAAATGATGGCTGACACGCTTGGAAGTATGGTCACTATATGCCTTATTTGAGCTACAGTTGGTTGTGGTATGGTCCCCATACTACAACAGGGTGATGATTGACCTTGCGCAACCTGCAACGTATGATATTAAGGTTCCTACTCTATTGGATGGAAATAACTTATTTTATGAACTGAACATAAGATATTCTACGACTCATCTTGGTTGCGAGAGAGTTATTGACTCTATTCTACTCACTCCTCTCAGGTGCGAGAGTTATTGGAAATAAGAGGTTTTTGTTGCTTACTCATGATATGGCTTCAAGCATGCGCCATTAACCCACCCTTGAAGTATATATCCATCTAGTTATGCTAGCTTGACTACTCCTGAGTCGAGGATCTCTACGACATATTACGGGCCCATCCAGTGCATCTAGAGTTTTCCTGGGAATTTTTGGAATTTGTTGTCATAGAGCAGTGCCTTGCCGCCAATCTTAAATGTTTTTCGCTTGATATGGTGGTCATGTCAGGCCTTTTGTCTCTGTTTCTGCACCGATTGATGAAAATACGCCAGATATATTTCTTCATCCAGTTCCTATAATTCATGAAGACGTGCATAGATGGATTCTTCTTTCGTCATTTGTGTTGTTATAGGAATTAAGAGACTTGGGATAATAAACTTAGCTCATACCACTGCTTCTTTCCCGTACATCAACTAAAATGGAGTCTGGTTGTGTAATATTTTTATGGTAGTCGTGTATTCCCATAACGTGGCTGGTATTTTTTTGTCCCAGTCATCGCCGCTAGCATTGAATATCTTAGTTAACCCTTTCTCCAAGATTTTGTTGGAGGCTTCGATAGTTTCGTTCGCCTATGGGCGATACGCGCTGCTCTTGTGGTGTTGTATCATGAAATTTTCTGGTATTGATTTGACTGTAGCATTAATAAAATGTGTGCCTTGATCACTTCTTAGGCTCCTTGGACAACCAAATATGCTAATAATTTTTTCAAATTTAAATCTGGCTGTTGTATCTGTTGTACAATCCTTTACTGGTGCCTCCTTTTCCCACCTAGTCAGGTACTTAGTTGCGGTGATTAGGTATCCTGCTTGTGAGTGTCACACAACTAGTGTAATAGGCCCTACAAAGTTGACTGCCCACTTTTCAAATTCTTGCATAGCCTTTATGGGTTTTAGGGGTACATTTTCGCAATGTGAAGGTTTCCCTCTTCTTTGACAGAAATCACATTTCTTCACATATTCTTTACTGTCTTTATGAACTGTTGGCCACCATAATCCTAGTTGCAATATCTTTCTTATGGTAGTTTTTGCACCTACATGGCCTCCCGCAACTCCATTGTGACATTCCCACAAGATATATGCTCTTTCGTTATCTAATACACACCTTCATAATAATTGATCCAGGCCCTTTTTGTACAGTTTCCCCACTATGAGTTGGTACTCAGCTGCTTTAACAACTAAATTCCTTCTTTGAGTTGTTGTGTATTCTTTTGGGCATTGTATTGTAGTTAATTATATAGCTATTTGTTCTAGATAATCAGAGATGGCTTCTACCCAAAACAGATCTGCAGCTGGTAGCTGATCATCAAGCGATCCTCCGTTTTCTCCATTTTCCAACCTCGATAGATGGTCGGGACCAACATTTAGCTTCCCAGGCTTTACTATGACTTCGAAAGTAAATTCTTGGAATAATAGAAGCCACCTGCAAATTATTCCCTCCAGAACATGCTTGTTCACTAAATATTTTAGTGTAGAGTGATCTATGAAGAATTTAAAAGTACCTCCTAGCAAGTAGTGGCAGAAATTTTGTAAATAATAGACCATCACAAGAGCTTCCCTCTCCTTTGTTGTGTAGTTCTTTTCTGTCGTTGATAACTTTCTGCTTGCGAAATACACCGGGTGGTCTATGGTGGTTTCTCCTGGATGTGCTAGCACGGCTCCCAAAGCAATACTTGAAGCATCAACATGTACATGGAATTGTTTATCCCAGTTTGGATGAGTTAAAATAGGTGCACTTGCTAACTTTTCCTTGAGTGTGTCCAGTGCCTTGTTGCATTCATCATTCCATGTGATCTGTTTTGTTTTCCACAACAGCTTCTCCAGTGGCGTTGTGATCCAAGCATAGTTGCGGATAAACCTCTTGTAGTATCATGTGTGTCCAAGTAGTGATCTCAACTTCTTAACATTATCTGGGGCGTCCATATTTACAATTACCGCTACCTTTGTGGGGTCCATGCATACTCCCTATTTACAGAAAACATGTCCCAATAGTGTTCCAAATGGTACTGCAAATATGCACTTTTTGAGATTCAGGGAAATTTGAAGATACCTGCATCGGTCAAACATTATCCTTAAAATACTTGCATGGTTTTTTAGCAAACTATACATCATCCAATCATCTATGTATACTTCTAGAAACTTGTGAATATAGTCTCTGAAAGTTTCTATCACTATCCTCGAGAATACATTTGGTGCATCCTTTAACCCAAACAGCATGACGTGATAAGCGTATGATCCCCATTCAGTTGTGAATGTGGTTTTTCTCTTATCCTCCTCTGCTATTTGTACTTGGTGATATCCTGAGAAACCATCTGTGAATGAGTATGCTTCATTTCCCGCCACATTATCCAAAACTTAGTCACTAAATGGTGTTGGAAAAGGATCATGGATACATGTGTTATTTAGACTCCTGTAGTCTACACACACTTTGATTTTTTATTTCTCCTTTTTACTCTTTATCACTATTGGGCTAACCCATTTTGCCTCCTCAACTGGGAAGATCAATCTTGTCTATTTCTTCTTTGATCTTTTCTCTCACCCTTGGGTTCAGGAAGTAAGGTCTATGTTTTACTGGCCTGGAATCAGGTTTCAGTATTGTGCGCATCTCCCCCAAATCTCCCTTAATCCCTTTTAATTATACTACTGAAGATGCGAATATATCTTCGTATTCTTTCAATAGATAAAAAATTCCTTTTGTGGCATTTGCATCCTAATAATCCCCTATAGATGCGATCTTGGGATTCTCTTCACTCCCAATATTTTGTTTCTTTGTCTTTAAGGGTAACAGATGTAGTTCTTCAGTGGTAGGTTCCTCCTATATTTCTCGTTCTCCTGCCTTCTCCTCAAAAGACAAATGTCAGAGATTTTCCAAATCATCATCATCTATCTCCATATCTATAATTTTGCATGCCACTACTTCCTGATAGTTAGCCTTGGCCTTGTGATCTGAAATAAGTGTCTCTTTAGTTTCCTCAAGCTCTGGGAAAAACAACGTTCTTTTGATTGCTTGTAGGGCTTCCGTAATCTTCTCTGTATCCCCTTTGAAAGAAAAACTCTGCATAAATATTTCTGCAACTATCTCCCAGATGTCTATCTGTCTCTTCTTTTCTTCTGTCAGGTACCAAGCTTGCGGGATGGTGTCTAATGAATGTATGAAGTTATGTACCCACAAGGATTTCAGGTAATTTTCCATTTTCCACTTACATTCACAGGTTTTTATGTGTACTTGGGGATCTTAATCTCCTTTGTACTTTTTCTCTAGTTGTGGTCCTGAAGCCACCTAAAATCTCATTTTCAATGATCTAGTTACATCCTTCCACCTACGAAGAGAGTTGCGATGGTTTTCTCACCACCTCACTGAAGTGGATTGTAATGCTACATCTATGAGAGGAATCCTATGCTCTTTTGGTACCTCATCTTCAATTTTGTTAATTATTGTGTTCACAGTTTGCATATTTGTAAGATTTGAGTAACCCCTTACCTTTGTGTTGATCTAGTTAACTTTGAGGATGGTGGCGCATCTTCTGGTATTGATATCGTATCCTCCTTGTTGCCAATCATCCCAGGCAACTTTTGATCCCATGTCAGAACTTTGGACACTCGTCCAACTTCATGTTCCTCCTGCTTTAGGATTCTTCCCTTTTGTCTGTCGTCATTTGGTAAATTTGATCACGAAGTTCTGCATCTTCTCTTTTTTCGACAGTTTTTGTGTACCGGGGTCCCTAATATTGATCCAATGGTTGGACCACTCTGAATTCACCATATTCAAATATCATAAGCTCCTTCTTCAAATCAATAACTGCATAATTTTCAAAAGCCCATTCTATCCCTAATAGGGTTGGGTAGGGATCCTTGTCCCCCATAATATCTATCACTTCAAAATCCATATAATTTTTTACTCCCAAAACATCTAGTTCAACTTCTTCCAACCTCCCTACTGGTACAATGCAGTATTGGTTTGCCATTATTAGCTATATAGGAGAGTATGACAACTTTGGCTTTCCCAATGCTTCCCATGTCTTTCTAGGAAAAATATTGACATTTGATCTGAGATCTAACATTGTGTATCTTATCTAGAATCCCACAACTTGATAATTTATGCGAAATTATTTTCCGGATCTCCTCTTGTTTCTTTTTACTCTTCCTATATACTTTTTAGAGATGTTAGTGTTACTTGAGCCCTCATGCTTTGTTCCTCCTTGGACTACCGTCTTTAGATTTTGCTTCAACTGCTCCAGCATCTGTCCATTATTTACAATCTTCAGGAACAGTCGAAACCATTATTCTATAAGTGTCACTATGGTAGTTATATTTTCTCCTTTGTTGGATGGTTACATCAGCTCCATACCCTTGTGACCCTCCAACTTTGAGAATGTTTCCAGTGATTCTTTAAAGTATTGTTTCTGTCGCTCCAGATTGAAAATATTCTTTGGGGATGCAGGTTTGACTAACTTTACTGGGTCTATTTCTCGCGCGTCCTCTCCTGTTTTATTCCCTCCTCAAGTTATTATAGTTACACTTGGTAGAGGTTGTGTCTCTACTACCCTTGGCTCTGTGTTAACCAAATTGGATCCTCATTGCCTAGTTATTTCTTCCCATATTTTGATTAGCTTTGGATAGTCCTCAGTAGCATGTGCATTCACTCTGCATTGGGAACACCATGGTCTTCTTGGTAGTGGAAACTCCCTCGCTACATGGCCTTCTTAATCATAATTATAACATCTTACATGCCCTCTTCCTCTGGTCTGTTGCATCGCATTCCTCCTCCTCCTCCTCCTCTTCGAGTCTCATTTACTTTGTAGGATGATATATCTAGTCGACTTGATAATGCATCCAGGGCTTTGCATTGTTCTGTATAATGAGTCGTTGAAGCGCAAAACTGACAATAGATTTTGTTTGGAACATTTAAATAATTTTTCAGGATGGGCACAATCCTGGAGGATGAGCAATACCTTTTCATATTTCACAACATTATGTTGCTGTCTGATTTTGTTGATTAGGAAATCTTGGGAAGTGGGGTTGCGTTTGGTATAGCCCTTGGGTATTTACTTGCGAAACTCCTCCTATTGGATGGGCCCCCTGCATTCTGGCCACCGAAGTCCCAAGATTGGCTCCTGTCAACCTTGGGCATTCTATAACTACATGTCCTTCCAATAAATAATGTGTACTCCACACATTGGGTCGTGCGGGTCGCACCGGCTGGATATCTTTTAGCTTCTCCATCAATTTGGTTATTTGATGTTGTTATCCCAATATAGATGGGTGTTGTGCGATTACTCCCCCTCTAAACTCTTGCGAGTATCTAGCCATTACTTCTATTTTCATTGCTTTCTCTAGTGCATCTTGAAGGGTATCAATCTTTTGTTGGGTCAGAGGTGTTCTTGTCAAGGGTAATAGTGCTTTAATGAACCAGTCTCGTTGATGATTTGGATCAATTGGGTAACTTAGTTTCCAAATTGCATCTTTAAACCTTCTCATCAGATCCCAGGTTGTTTCCCCTTCCCTCTATTTAATCTCCCATAGTTCAGAAAATCCTTGTTGATTAGTCTAGGGTAGCTTGAATTCTTGTACAAACTCTCTCTTAACATCATCTATCATTTGGTTCTGGTGCACCTCTGACCATTTGATGAACCGACATAAATCTCTTTCCCTTAGTGTAGTTTGAAATTCAATTAATTTAACTGCATCTGGTGTCTGTCGAGCCCGCCCAATTGCTTTACATAGATACCAATGCTGCTCCACATCATCATTACCTTTTCGAGAAAATTTCGGGTATCGGGTAAATGATCCCACCATATTTACTTGTGTTGGTGGTACTAATATGAAACCTCTACTTCCTGGATGAGATATTTTGTTGCTAGTACTACTGCTAGCTACTATATGTATTGTAGAATGAATACTAAACAACTTGTTAGACTCTCGTAGTTTTATCAAGAACTTATCAGGTGGATGGTAAAGTACAAGGGGGAAGGTTAGGACTAGTGCTACTTGAAACTTGGGGAATAGGATTACCTTACAGAATGAGTGTCTTTCGAATTAATCTCATAATAAGGATTACCTTGCGTTATGGTCGCCGCCCCATCACAACATGCAGCTCCACATCGGACTCCTCCTCAGGGCACGTGTCCTCCTCTTCACTGTACTTTTTTCCCTTCTCCCTTTGGGATGGGCTCCTATGAACTTTCCTAACTCCTTTGAGGAATCCTTCCATTCCTTTGGGTTCCACTTTTCCTTCTCCCCCTTCTGTCATCTATGGTGTCTCTTCCTTTCTCTGCCAGTTCCTTTCTTTCTTCTCAATCTCTTGTATCGCCCTTTCCCACCACTTCTCAGTGATCTACACCCTCTGATGTGCTCTCAGTTCTCTCAACCTACTAGAGGTTCCGACGTCCATATACCTATTCCCCTTTTTCCCTTGTTCGTAGCATCTTTCCTTAGGATCCTTCCCCCATTATTGGATGTTTAAGCCTCCATTGCGGGACTTTGGAACAGGATTAGCCCCTCATCCACCATTAAAGCTTTAATCCACAACAGGACTTCTTTCAAAAACTTTCCCCGCAACCCAGATTTAAATATATCTTATGCTTTTGTGAAAGATTTATTGCATTCAGCTGCAAACTCTATAATGTATCCCTCCAAATTATTTTGTACCCAAAAATATACTGCTCGGGTCAAGTCTGTATCTAACCGGTGTAATTTTGTTAGGTCTGTATGTGTCCAATTGCGACGAGATCGACGCAATCCTCCAGGAAGTGACTTGATCTAGAGTTTTCACAACCATTTATGGAGCTCTTCAGAAAATTTTCCCCAGAAAATTTCGTACAAATCACTCATTGAGTCAGAAAATAGAATTTGGTCCTTGACAGTATTTTCCTTCTACTGTCAAAGCTCCGCCTGTTGCAATATGAACTAATCTACACGATTATCCCACCAATTACACAATTTTCTCTCATAGATCCTTGATACCATGATCTAGCTTCTGGTTAAGTTTTCAGGTACCAGCAATGGAACCATTTGTTGGCGAAAAAGGAGGTCTCTTGGCAAGACCCAAGTTCAGGCTCAGAGCCAAAAATATTCCGCTGTAGTCTAGGAAAATGTCGGCATTTTCACCTTGCCCAAGAGAGCAAGGAGTTTCACCCGAGGCGTGTCGTGACCTTACTGAGATTGAAAGCTAGACCATTAATACCGAAGAGTGATCACTAACAATTATTCATACATTACACTAGATAGAGAATATTCATCACATGCGATTTGAGAGACAAGTTATCATGTAGTAATAAACAATATGAACATCAAGAATTTTAAAATATTTGAACACACATCTACCAACTACTGTCATACATATCATATCCCAAAACTCAGCATCATTTTGTTTCTATTAATTCATCCAAACATTACATAACATACTCTACATAGTTCAACATAACGCAACACAGTACATACAGGCTCCACATAGCTCCCTCAATACCCTGAACCCCCTCTCGGACTCACTCTTTCCTTGCTTATCTATACTCCTGCCAACTGACACTGTCAGTCTTTTCCCCTTCTTCGCTCAGTTTTTCCCTTGCGCTCCACTTCTTCCCATCCCTTTTCCACAATTGAATCTGCTTCTGGGAGTCCTTCTATTTGTTCATTGTCCCCCGTTCTTGCCATCTGAGTTGTCGCCTTCCTATGCTCTGCCATCTGTCTGCAGGTTCTCCGCAACCACAATGACTCCTTGCCTTCCTTAATTGCGCTCTGCCACTTTTTGTTTCCGCTCCTAGCCTTCCGCAAATAAAAATTTTTTTGTTCAAAACAAAAGCCCCATCACAACCCATGTTGGTTGTTGCACTGCTTCCTAAAAAGAGAATGATTTTGTCACAATACACTCGCTCATAAGAGCCATGTATCCAGTATACCTATTTGGGGACCTTCTTTGTCTGCATTGTGATGTAGGTGCACCTACATACTCTGTCTCATCTAGCATCAATCTGTCAGCCTCTCTAGTGCAATTCCTACCATTTCTAGTGGATGTTTCTACATGAGTGGTTTCTACCACTACATGATCCTCTGCTTATGGCTACTCCACATCCTGAGGTTCATCCTTTGGAACTGAGAGTTCCCCATCTCCATGCAATTCAAGCTTCCTCTCAAGAGACAGTCGCATGGCTTTCTCCTCATAAAATTTAACAACTCTCCTGACAACTGTCATCCTGTTAGCCAAAAAATACACCCGCTAGTTGTGGGGAGTATCATTGTACCCCACAAATATCCCAACCTCTGTTGTTGGTTCTAGCTTCTTCCTAGCATCTTTGGTCACATGGAAATAGACAGATGAGCCAAAAATTTTAAAATATGAAACATCTAATTTCTTACCTGAAAAATCCTCCTCTGGTGTACTCATGCCAAGTATCTGATGAGGACTATTATTCTGCACAAATACCATTGTGTTTCATGCCTCTTCCCACAGATGCAACAGTAGGCCCTGATAATGTAACATAGCTCATGTTTCTCCCATAATTATTCTATTCTTTCTTTCTACAACCCTATTATGTTGTGGGTAATTAGGTGCAATCAATTCTCTCTTAATTCCTTCTTTGGCGTAGAAGTTCTTGAATTCATTAGAGATACACTCACCACCATTGTCGCTCCCTAGATACTTCACCTTCTTCCCTGTATATTTATCTACCATTGCTTTGAACTCACAAAACTGGGAGAATGTCTGATCTTTCTTCTGCAAAAAGAAGATCCAACACTTCCTAGAAAAATCATCAACAAAAATCACATAATACTTATGCTTTGTTGTGGAAGGTGTTATCACCCAAAAAATTCAAACAGCATTTTGACAAGGTTAAATAGGTTCATGGGTCAAAATAAGGTTGTAGGATTCTTTTTTAAGTTTTTTCAAGGGAAATATTAAATCTTTATGGTTTAAGTTTACCCTAAGGTCTAAACCCACTCATGTTCAAACTCCTTCATGTCACATCATTCATCATTTTCTGACTTATTTTATTTTCCAAATTTTTTGTACCGAAACTACCAAATTAGCCAAGAAACCACATATTTGTAGCGCAATGCACTGTAAAAATTCACTTTTCGCTATGAATCTGTTGATAGCTTCATAGCGAAAACAATTAAATTAACACTAAAAGCGCTACGAAAGCGCGGTTTCCTATCTATCTTGTCAGTCTAGTTGTTAGGTGTTAGAAATCATTTGGAAAAGGATAAGCTAGATGCTTTCGATTCATAGAGGGATAAAATCAAGGTACATGCAGTCATCATGGTCAGTTTAGGTAATGTATAAGTCATCATTGAGTCATGAGAAGACATTTAAACTTCAAATCCTTTCCTAATTCAATCATTCTCATTTTTTTTCCTCCTTGCATAATATTTGAGCTCTAGAGAGCTATTGTACTAAGCCAAAGTTGGGGATGGTTTCTTCAAAGGTTTCCTTTGAACATCATCAAGTGAGCCTACAAATTCATCAAGTGAGGCTGAATATCATCAAGCGAGGCTCATAAATTCCTAGAGAAACTATGGCAAAGAAAAGAAAAATACACAAGGGTGGACAATCTCTGAGATATGAACCTACAGACATGAAAGTGATCAATGAATATCCAGCAGTAATGGAAGCCTTCAGAAGAGCAGGTTTCCTACAGTTTTGTGAGAAATTGCAGTGCTGTCATACACAGGTATCCAAGGAGTTTGTTTTGAATTTCAGTGGAATAGCCACTAAAGTGGGAATGCTAAATTTGGCCATCACACCAGAGGTTATTTTTGTTGCTACAAAGATTCCAAGAGGTCAAGAAAACTAGTTCAAAGGTTTCAAGTTTAACATGGAGCAGTGCAAATAATTCATGAAGCGTGAGCACACTGAGATGGATCTCAACAATGTTGTTCCAATAAGCTGCATTAAAAGCAACTATTCAAAATTATTGCTCATCATCCAAAACTATTTTACCTGTGAAGGTAGATATCACAAAGTCTACTCATACCATTTCAAATTACTTCTGCACTTCACTGGTAATATTTCCCTTGACTTACCTTTCTATCTGCATAGAAGTCTATCAAAGATGGTTGATAAGGTCCAAGCAAAGTCTGAGGGGAGTGAGACATCATTATTTCAACATGGCTTAATGAAATTATTGGTTTTAGATGAACTTAAAAGGTTAGGAAAAGATTGGTCCTCATTCTTGTTTGTCAGTGGTTTTGAGTTGGATGCTCTAACTCCTTCAAAAACTCATAAACCTAGGAAAATTCCATCACCACTGGTAGCAGAACAAAGCCAACCATTGCTTGAAAAACCAAATGAACCTGCAAGAGCAGAACCAAGTAAGCAAACTATGAAGGAGCCAAAGAAAATGTAAAGTCTTGACATACCAAATGTCCCACCTGCAAAACAGAAGTCAAAGGTGGTCAAACCTGCAAAACAAAAACAAACTATTAGCAAACAAGGGACTAAAAGGATGACTAGAAGCCAAACAGTGGTTTTGGAAGAGAAGACAGTGGTTGTAGAAGATAGAGAAAAAGCTAAGGGAAATCTAGAGGATATTTTACATGCCATTGAAATAGATGAAACACCTATTTTCCAAGTTGAATTCATAGAGGAAGGTGGGCAAAAGTTAAACAAGGCTAAATTTGCAAAGAAATTAGAGTTTGAGGGAGAAGATGCAGGTTTCATGTTCCAAGAAAGAAAGCCTATGACAAGGCATGATAGAAAATTAATAGAGAGAATCAAAGAAGTTCAAACACCTATTGAGACATCTCAACTACTTCAAGAGATTATTGACCTCTCATCACCCACAGTAAAGGATACAGTCAGCAAATCAAAAAAGGGAAAAGAGAAGGTGATAGAAGAAACAGAGTTGCAGCTCCTTGAAGAGAAATTTAAATTGGCCAATCAGGAAATTTCTGTCATGAAAAAAGAAGCTAGGAAACACAGTGTTGAGAAAATTCAACTTGAAAAGATGAAGGCATTTTGGGAAGAACAGGTTGACACTACTTCTAAAACTTTAGACAATACACAACAACTTATCAAGTGGACAATTCCAGCAAGGATAGAAGCCAAGCATGTCAGAAAGGTTACCACTCATCTGAAAGCCACCAATAGAAGACTTAAAGACTAGGTTAAGGACCTTCAAGAGCAAATTAAACTGATTCATGAAGAATTAGAGAAGAAAGGGCTTAAAATGACAGTGATTGAAGAACCAATAGCCCAACCAATTGTAAATGAGGAAGAAATGCCTCAAGGAGCATAAGGTGAGTTGTTTTATGGTTTATGGAGGCCAATGACATGTTAGATACAATTTTTGGCACTTACAGGTTTCATATTTCAAAATTATACAAAAAATCTACATTTTTAGCACTTTTCAGCAGTTTCATAGTGCCTCTGGGCTTGAAGGGCAGCAAAGTGCTACAAAACTACTGTAGCTTCTCTTTTGACTTTTTGAATAGTTTTGAATGCTATTAAAAGGTGAAATTGGTATGAGGGATGTGTTTGATGATGATGAACCTTATGCAAAAGGAAAGAGTCAAGAATCTTGAGGTTAAAGGCATGTTTTTCAGTGCTACAAAAGTGCACTACGAAACTACCTTACTTTCGTAGCGCACTGTATTTCAGCTTTTTTAGCAGATTTTGGAGGATTTTTTGACATCTGGAGATTATGGAATGATTAAATACCATGTAAAATATTTATTCCACACTCAAGGACCACAAATTGAATATTAAATGACAGCCAAAGTATTCGAGGAAGAAGAAGATCATTTGCCTAAAAAAGAGGGTCTTGTTTCCTAGTTATGAGGAGATCAATTAAGTGGTCATAAAGGGATGAATCCCATCATTTCAATTTGACCATGTGAATGTATACTAGTCAACGAATGTAATTTTTTTAGTAGATAAGGTTGTTAAAGATAATAATGAGTAGTTTGAGTCCTATTTGAAATAGGACTGTCAAGTAGGATAGTTGTCTATTTGTCATTAAAGTTGATGTTTTATGGTTATGCAAGGTGTCATTAGGAAAAAATTAGATGTATCTAGCCTGCAGGAAGATCATCTTAGGATGTAACAACTCTATTAAAGGCCATTGAGTCGAATTTTTGAAGGGTTGGAGATTTTTGGCAAAATTACAGCTTATTGTAAATTGACTGTTTTAGCGATACAAAGATTTGTTACTTGACCAACTTGAGATTCTGAGGGAGTTTTTAGTGCTTACCTATTCTATCTGTACCTTTTATTTATCTCACTTGCAGTGGTTTTCATTTATATTACTCAAAATTCATCCATGTGATGCTCTGACTTCCTTTATAAGTGAATTGACTATGTATTTTCATGTTTCATGTGTGTATGTCCTATTACTAAAAAATTTGACCTGCCTCAACTTCCATGTCAAGTAAACTCACTAAATCACTGAAATTTTTGACTCCATAAGCCCAATGTCTACATGCTGATATTATTTTCAACCTACATTCATCATAACCAATTTATCTCCTAAATAGAGTTAGCCATCTATATCTTTATTCCATAACATTAACCCTTGAGAGATCCCTCTCAAATTGAAAAGGCTAAGCCTCAATCACAAGATTGGTTTGAAATAGTTGCATGAGATTTCCTAATTATTAGCCTATCAGAAAGAAATTTTGAGATAATAGAAGGTGTAGATAATGGTCCACACACGTCTGAGTGAACTCTCTCAAGGATTGTCGTTGCTTGGTTCTCCTTCTCATGAAAAGTGGCTTTAGTATACTTCCCCATGGTACATCCCTTGCATGTGTCTATTTGCACAAGAGTACCCTTTGGAAGACCTGTAGAAATCTGAAGCATGATCCTCAAAGCACTATGGTGTAGATGGCCCAATCTCCTATGCCATAATTCATTTGTATCCTCGCTCACCACTTCCCTTGCTTTACTGCTAAATGTTGCATAGCCGTCTACATCAAGTTTGTAGAGGTTCTTCACATGAACCCCATTCTTATTTACCTGTCCTGTGGTTTTGTGACTGATCTGGATTTATGCAGGAACGCAATAGAATACACATATAACCGTAAACACAGAGATGCAACGAAAATAATGCTTCCTTTATTAATAACAAATGACTGAAATATGCTTACAGATTTAATAGAAATAAACAACTAGGGCGCTGGTAGGCTTATCTCTGAGAAGATATGTGGTGGCTACATGCCGCTGAACTGTGTTACATTGAGGCTCAGAGGCCTATTACAGACATCATGGAAATGAGCAGGCGAGGGCACTGGTAGTGTATCTTTGAGAAGAGATGTGACGGCTACAGGCCCCTCCACTGTGTTACAATACAGACATGATGGAAATAAACGAGCTAGGGCACTAGTAGCGTATCTGTAGACTGTGAGAAGAGATGTGACAGCTACAAGCCCGTGAACTATATTACAATGAGGCTCCAAGACCCATTTATTATTTAGAAACAATGGAAAACCCTAAACATCCAAAAGCCTAACCCTAGGAGATGAAGCGCCAAAATTGTGGGTCCTGTTTGGGTAAATTGGTGTTTCAACTTCTCGAGGACGTAACTTTGGCATATGATCTTCGTTTGACATGCTCAATACCTTGTTGGAAATATGTATTTGAGGACTACAACTTTTGAGTGAGAAACATTGGTGTATGACTCATGTTGCTTCCATTTTTCCCAAAAAAAATTCCTTTAGGGCTTCAAAATGACTCCGGAAGTTAAGGACCAAAAAATTGCTAAAAATAGTAAGTTGTGCTAAAACTGAACAATTGAAAGAACTGATGGTGGGGGTTCAAATGGAATAGGTGGGTGGCCACCAATATCCACCTAAATCATCAGGGCCCCAAAACGGTTCCGGGAGTGCAGGACCGGAAAACCTGCTAAAAATAGTAAGTTGTGCTGAAAGTGAAAAATTGCAAGAATTGATGGTGCGGGTCCAAATGGAATAGGTGGGTGGCCACCGATATCCACCTGGATCATTCCTCCCTGCTTAGGAAGCAATGTTCCCCATTGCGTGAAGTTCCTCCATGAGAGGAAAATTCTGCTAAACTTGGTATTGGATTTTTCCAGGATGTTGCAGACCTGTTGGCGAACGTGTTGGATGTAGATGTGCCGCCAATGGGCAGCTATTGAAGGATCTAGGAAAATTTATCCATCATCACGTTCCTTTGTTTCTCGAGGGCCTCCTCGAGCAAGATTTTTATAGGATCTCCTACTCCCTCTTCTTTCTTTTCTTCCACCATGGGAGGTCGTCGGGGTTTGCGAGGCTGATCTTGCACGGTTCAACCAGATCGAGCCCGAACTCCTTATACCCTAACTGCGTTGGGGACATGCAAAGAAAATAAAAGAAAGAGCATACTTATCTAATACACTGATCGAGATTTATGCAGGAATGCAACAGAATACACATATAACCATAAACACAAATATGCAACGAAAATAATGCTTCCTTTTATTAATAACATATGACTGAAATATGCTTACAAACTTAATAGAAATAATCAACTAGGGTGATGGTAGGCTTATCTCTGAGAAGAGATGTGGCGGCTACAGGCTGCTGAACTATGTTACATTGAGGCTCGGAGTCCTATTACATACATCATGGAAATGAGCATGCAAGGGCAATAGTAGTGTATCTCTGAGAAGAGATGTGATGGCTACAAGGCCCTCCACTCGGTTACAATACAGACATGATGGAAATAAATGGCCTAGGGCACTGGTATCATATCTCTGAGAAGAGATGTGATGGCTACAAGCCCCTAAAATCTACTACAATGACGCTCTAAGGCCTATTTATTATTGAGAAACAATGGAAAATCTTAAACATCCAAAAACCTAACCCTAGGAGATGAAGTGCCAAAATCGTGGGTCCTGTTTCGGTAAATTGGTGTTTTAACTTCCCAGGGGACGTAACTTTGGCATACGGTCTCCTTTTGACGTGATCAATACCTCATTGGAAAGATCTATCCAAGGACTACAACTTTTGAGTGGGAAAAATTGGTGTATGACCCATGTTGCTCCCATTTTTCCCAAAAAACGTCGTTTAGGGCCTCAAAACGGCTCCGGAAGTTCAAGACCCAAAAAACTGCTAAAAATAGTAAGTTGCGCTGAAACTGAAAAATTGAAAGAAATGATGGTGGGGGGTTCAAATGGAATAGGTGGGTGGCCGTTGTTGAGATTGCAACAAGATGATGAGCTTAGTGGAAAGAAGTCGCCTTCACTAAGTGGGCCCGCAGGCTATTTTTGGCGCAAAGTCTATTTTTAGACTATGTCTATTTTTAGACATATGGATCATGTTCTATGAGTTGCAGGATGCTATTTGTGGATGGTTGGTCAAGTCGGAAAAAAATATATGGACTTCTATTTTTAGACATATTGGGCGGAATCTATTTTTAGATTTCCAGTCTAAAAATAGATATGTCGAATATTATTAGCTCTTAATAATATTTGGACTCTAAACATTATCTTATTCTCTTGGAGCACTTCAGTTAAGTGCACAGATGTGGCACAAAAACTGACAGAAGGAATTACGCTATTCCTAAGGGTTATGTGGAGCTATTGCATGGATACTTCAGTTAGAACTCATGTGAGAGAGTTTGGTGGAGTTGATTGAGGGAGTTAATGGAGTTGTGTTCAGTTTAACTAATCTAAACATAGTTGAGATATTTGTATCTAGTTTAACTGAATGATACAATTAGTGAGAGTGGTGTGAATTAATTATTAATTAATTCACTAATTATAAACTCATTAATCAACTAAATAATACATCAGTTAACTTCAGTGCATGGACAGTTTCAGTGGAGACCAGTGAAGAGGTAGGTGAAAGAGCAGTGTTACTATCAGTTGTGACTATATTGGTGCATGAGTTTGCACCACACATTAATGGAGATGCCAATGAGGATTTCGAAGTACATACCAGAGGGATTTGAAATCAGGATGTGCAATTATCCATATTGGATTTCACAGTAGAGGCAGGCTAACAGGTGGAGCAGATTGGAGCATGTGTTTTGTATGATCTGAGCTTGTGTAGTGTGTAACAATTGGAGATTGTACTGAGAGCTTGTGAGGATTTTGTACAATGATTGTTACATGATCTCTATCATTATAATATACAGATATTTGGGGGTTTTCAGCTTTAAGCTTTCCCATAAATATTGTGTTTATATGAGTGATTGTTTATGGTTTTAATGTGCGCATGCGATTGTTTATATTTCCGCAATTAATGTTCAATAGTAGAAGAGGTTATGTATTATGAATGAAGCTCAAATAGTGTGTGATCAGGATAATCTCGGTGAATAATTTAACAGTTATTCAAATTTCTACATGGTATCAGAGCGATATTGATCATTGGAGCAATTGCAAAACATTGAAGCAGTTGAGTTTTGTGCTGGTGGAATTCGAATTTGCAACAGTGTTTTCTTGGTGTCGAAGTTGAGATTTATTTCAACGGATTGTGATTGGAGTATGACCTTGAGGGCAGCTCGAATTATATTGTATGGAAGGACAGGATGGAGGCGGTGCTAGATGACAATGGGTTGAAGGAGTTCATAGATGCAGAAATTCCAAAGCCTACTTCTATTGATGCTACCGTACTTGACACATGGCAAAAGAAGACAGCAAAGTGTCGAAGGATTCTGTTGGAGGGCGTGAAGGATCACATAGTGTCCAACCTTCATGGTAAGGGTTCTCCATTCTTGATGTGGAAAGCCTTGACAGATTTATTCCAAAGCAAGAGCGACCAGAGGAAGTTGGCGCTCAAGGATAAACTCAGAAACATAAAGATGGAGAAAGGCGACAGTATTCCCAAGTACCTCACGAAGTTCACCCAATGCAGGGATGAGCTGGGAAGTGTGGGGGTGACTGTAGATGACGAAGACTCGGTGAGCTTGGCTCTCCTTGGGCTTCCAAAGATTTAGCATTCCTATCAGGACTCTGTCAATGGTCGGGAGAAATTGCCAGGATGGGAGCGACTTTGGTCGGATCTTGTGCAAGAGGAGATAAGGCGGAGTACCAGGGACGGATCTTCATCAAAGAACTCTGATGAAGAAAGGTAGCCACAGCTTCCAAAGCAAGAAAGGAAGAAAGCTTCTCATTCGGTGTGAAAATGAAAGCAGACATGTCAAGGTGAGAACACTCCTTGTCACCAACACGGAAATTATGCCTGAGAATTGTCGCAAGAAGAAAAATAAGCGGTACTTGCTAGATGCCAGTGGAGAACCTTAGCCTCGAGTTTGTGGATTTTCAGCGATCACATGCTTGGTCTCAAGTGTGATGGGTTCGATGTGGTTCCCAGACGATGGTGCATCTTGCACACATGACGGGAGATCGAGATTTGTTTATTGATTTGGATGAGAAAGATCTTGGAGTGCACATCGAGATGGGCGATGATGGTAGATACAGTGCGACCGGTATCGGCACCATTTCCTTTGAGAGGGAGTCTGGTAAACCCTTCGTATTGAAGGAAGTTATGCATGTTCCAGGATTGAAGAAGAATCTTATCTCTGTGGCGATGTTAGAAGACAAGGGATATGATGTTGTCTTTAGCGAGGGAAAGGCTTTCCTGCGCAGTAAGGAAACTGGTGAGACCTGGAGGATAGGGGTTCGAGTTAAGAACCATTATCAATTGCGGGTAGATGGTTGCGCAGCTATGGCGAGCCTGTGAAGAAAGTGGTGAGGGCAGGGATGATGGCGAGTTAATGGCACAGCAGAGGGTGGGCCACCTTCACCATGGAGCTTTGAAGATCTTAACGTGATTTCTCTTTGGACTTCTAAAGGGTACTCTTGCGCGATCAGTCGGTCTGAGGTGTACCTTAGGAAAATTTGTGAAAGCCACCTTTCACGAGAAGGATAGTCGCGCCATGGCTTGATCCTTGAGAGAATTCTACAGACGTGTGTGGACCTTTCTCGGTAGCTTGACAGCAGAAAGCCTGAAAGTATTGTATGATCTTTGTTGATGATGATTTTTCTCGTAAGTGTTGGATCTTCTTCATGCATAGAAGAGCAAGACATATTCAAAAGTTCGATGAGTTCAAGGCCTTTGGTTGAAAGAATTGGGAGACGGGTAGAGGCTCTTAGGAGCGACAAATGGTGGTGAATTCATCTCTGGCAAATTCAAGGACTTTTGCAGCGCAGAAGGAATTCGAAGAGAGCTCATAGCACCTCATAACCCACAGCAGAACGGGGTTGCTGAGCGGAAGAACAGAACGATCGTGGGTGTTGCATGGGTGATGTTGCATGATCAGGGCCTACCCATTCACTTGTGGGCGGAGGCATGCAATACTGCAGTATATGTGCAGAACCGTTGTCCTCACAGGATACTTGGCATGAGTACACCCGAGGAGGCGTTTTCTGGTAAGAAGCCTGATATTTCCCATTTGAGGATTTTGGTTCACCTGTTTACATTCATGTGACGAAGGATGCCAGGAAGAAGCTGGAGCCGACCGCAGAGGTTGGGATATTTGTGGGGTACACTGATACACCCCACAACTATCGTGTGTATTTTCCAGACAGTCGCAAGACTGTTGTGTGACGGGATATCAAATTTCATGAGGAGAAAACCATGAAGTGTTCGCTTGAGAGGGAGCCACACTTGCATGCAGATGAGGAGCTATTAGTTCCTAAGGATGAGTCTCAGGATGTGGATCAGCCACAAGATGAGGTTCATGGAGTGGAAGAGACCACTCATGTAGCGCCAACCATCAGAGGGCGGAAGCGCACTACAGAAGCTGAGCGACTGGCTCAAGATGCAGAGAAGGTTGTAGGAGCACCTACATCACAACGCAGACAGAGACAGTCACCTGATCGGTACACTGGATACATGGCTCTTGTGAGCAAGTGTATCATGATAGAGCCATCCTCTTTCGAGGAAGCTATGGAGGATCCCACATGGGTAGATGCCATGGTGGAAGAGTATGATTCGATTGTCAGAAATAGTGCATGGGAGATTGTCCCAAGGTCGGAAGGGAAATCAGTGGTGGGTTTGAGATGGATCTACAAAGTGAAGCAGGCAGCTGACAGGAGTGTGGAGAAGTACAAGGCAAGATTTTTTGCCCGAGTCTTTTCACAGATTGAGGGGATCGATTATGAGGAGACCTTTGCACCTGTCGCAAGGTATTCTTCCATACGGACGATTCTTGCTCCCTCAGCGCAGATGGGGTGGCACATTCATCAGATGGATTTGAAGACTGCGTTCCTCAACGGAGTCATTGAGGAGGAGGTGTACATAGAGCATCCCGAAGGTTTCGAGATCTTCAGCAGTGAGTCGCATGTGTGCAGGTTCAAGAGAGCGTTGTATGGGTTGAAACAAGCACGAGGTGCTTGGTACACCTGAGATAGATAGTTGTTCACCAGACTTGGATTCTCCAAGAGTGAGGCGGATCCTAACCTGTACCAGATTTTGGTGGAGGGGAAGTTGCTGATCATTGTACTGTATGTAGATGATCTGATTTTGATGGGAGATGAGCTGTTGATACTTTCATGCAAGGAGGATCTTGCTAGAGAGTTTGAGATGAAGGACTTGGGCCTCCTTCATTATTTCCTGGGATTGGAAATCTGGCAGCGCAGTGGTGGACTGTTTGTTTCTCAAGGTAAGTATGCCTGGGAGATACTGGAGAAGTTCAACATGCATGACTGCAAGCCTGTTGATACTCCTCTTTCTGGAGGTTGGAGGAAGGAGGATGCTACTTCAGCGGAGGTAGTGGATGCCACTGTTTATCGACAGTTGGTGGGGTCGCTTATGTAATCTGGTCGATACACGACGCGACATATGCTATGCGATTAACGACTTTCACAAGCTATGGTTAAGCCTACCAAGCTCTTTTGAAGGCGGGGAAGCATGTATTGAGATATCTTAGAGGCACATCGGAATATGGATTGTGGTACAGACAGTTGGATGAGGTGAAGCTGCATGGCTTCACTGATGCAAATTGGGTAGGGAGCCCAACGGATAGAAAGAGCACATCTGTAGGGATTTTCAGTATCGGGTCTACAACAGTTTCTTGGTACAGTAGGAAACAAAGATCCGTGGCACTTAGTTCAGCGGAGGCCAAGTACATGGTAGCGAGTTTGGCTGCATGCGAGACTATATGGATGAGGAAGATCCTAGTCGGGTTGTTCGGTTCACACTTAGATCCTACTGTGATATATTGTGATAATCAGAGTTGCATCAAACTCTCGGTTAATCTAGTATTTCATGATGAATCTAAACACATTGACATCCGGTATCATCATATCAGAGATTGTGTGCAGCGGAAGATCATGTTACTTTCATATGTTCCCACGGAGGATCAGGATGCCGACATCCTGACGAAAGCGCTCACCAGGAGCAAGTTCGAATTCCACAGAGGCAGGATAGGGATTGCAGATAATCCATATCTTGCTGAGAGGGAGTGTTGAGAATGCAGCAAGATGATGGAGCTTAGTGAAATGAAGTCGCCTTCACTATGTGGGCCCGCAGGCAAATTCTGGCGCAAAGTCTATTTTTAGACTATGTCTATTTTTAGACATATGGAGCATGTTCTATGAGTTGTAGGGATGTTATTTGTGGATGGTTGGTCAAGTCGGAAAAAATAGATGGACTTCTATTTTTAGACACTCTTTGGGCGCGAGAATCTATTTTTAGATTGCCAGTCTAAAAATAGATATGTCGAATATTATTATCTCTTAATAATATTTGGACTCTAAACATTATCTTATCCTCTTGGAGCACTTCAGTTAAGTGCACAGATGTGGCACATGTAGCTAACAGAAGGAATTACACTATTCCTGAGGGTTTAGTGGAGCTATTTCATGGAGACTTTAGTTAGAACTCAGGTGACGGAGTTTGGTGGAGTTGATTGAGGAGTTAATGGAGTTGTGTTCAGTTAAACATAGTTGAGCTAGTTGTATCTAGTCTAACTGATTGATACACTAGTGAGAGTGGTGTGAATTAATTATTAATTAATTCACTAATTAGTAGCTCATAAATCAACTAAAGAATACATCAGTTAACTTCAGTGCATGGACAATTTCAGTGGAGACTAGTGGAGAGGTAGGTGAAAGAGAAAGTGTGACTATCAGTTGTGACCATACTTGTGCATGATTTTGCACCACACATTGATGGAGATGCCAATGAGGATTGCGCAGTGCATACCAGGGGGATTCGAACTCAGATCGGGCCATTATTCATCTTGGATTGCGCAGTAGAGGCAGGCTAACAGGTGGAGCAGATTGGAGCATGTGTTTTGTTAGATCTGAGCTTGTGTAGTGTGTAACAATTGGAGATTGTACTGAGAACTTGTGAGGAGTTTGTACAATGATTGTTACATGATATCTATCATTATAATATACAGATAGTTGGGGGTTTTCAGCTTTAAGATTTCCCATAAATATTGTATTTATATTTTGGATTGTTTATGGTTTTAATGTACGCATGCGATTGTTTATATTTCCGCAATTAATGATCAATAGTAGAAGAGGTTATGTATTATGCATGAAGCTCAAATAGTGTGTGATCAGGATAATCTTGGTGAATAATTTAACAGTTATTCAAATTTCTACAGCCACCAATATCTACTTGAATCATTAGGGCTCCGAAACAGCTCCGAGAGTGCAGGACTCGAAAACCTGCTAAACATAGTAAGTTGTGTTGAAAGTGAAAAACTGCAAGAATTGATGGTGCGGGTCCAAATGGAATAGGTGGGTGGCCATCGATATCCACCTGGATCATTGACGAAGGAACACCTTTCCTTCACTGAAAAACACATCATATCCAAGATCCTCCATCATAGCAATTAAAACTAAATTCTTTTTCAAGCCTCGTACATGCATGCCATCTTTTAATATGAAATTTTTACCTTAATATATTTGGAAAGTAACTGTACCAATATCGCTAGCGCTATACCTCCCGTCATCACCCATCTCGGTGTGCATTTGAAGATCATTCTCCTCCAAGCTACTAAAGAGTTCTTTGTTTCCCGTCATGTGGAAAGATGCTCCATTATCCAAGTACCACATAGATCCCATCACAATTGACACCATGCACGCAATGAGAGAGGAGTCCAACTCAAATTGTGAGGCCAAAGCTTCACTCGCTACAACTCCTAGAGCCTTCTTGTTGTTCTTCTTCTTTTGTGGACAATTTTTGGCATAGTTTCCATGATCATGACAGTGATAACATTTCACCTTTGACATGTCACGCTTCTTGTATTCTTTGTCGATCTCATTAGAATGGGACTTCTTTACCTTCCCCTTCTTTTCCCTACCAACCAAGGCACAATTTTCCTCATCATTAGTCTTGGATGAAGATCCATCCCTTGTATTCCACCAAAACTCTTCTTGTACTAAATCTAACCATAGTCACTCCCAATCTGGTAACTTCTCCCTCTCATTCACAGAGTCCTGGTAACTATGCGAGCTCTTAGGAAGGCCTAGAAGTGCTAGGCTCACCAATTCATCATCATCTATAGTAATCCCAACACTTCCAAGCTCATCTCGACATTGAGTGTACTTGGTCAAGTATTTCTAGATTGTGTCGCCCTTCTCCATTTTGATTTTCCTGAGCTTGTCCTTGAGTGCCAATTTTCTGTGGTCATTGCTGCTTTGAAACAAATATGTCAAGGCCTTCCACATAACATATGGATTTTCCTTTCCATGGAGACTCGAGACAATATGATCTTGAACTCCCTCTAATAAAATCCTCCTTGCCTTTGCTACCTTCTTCTGTCATGCATCAAGAATTTGGGCATCTGTTGCTGCGGGATTGGGAATATCAGTATCTATGAATTCATTCAACCCATTATCCTCCAACAATAACTCCATCCTGTTCTTCCATGCAATATAATTCAAAATTCCCTCAAGTGTATATTCGAGTCCCAAGTAGTTGAAAGACATCTTGATCCGCTTCTAGCTCCAAAGAAAGTATCTGCAAATTTGAATATTGTTCAACACAAACTCAATTTCTTATCCACTATTGTGATTCCTGGTGCTCTGATACCATGTAGAAATTACATCAATAGATTCAATCCGATCATGAAATGTACTAAAAAAAGATACTGAATCCTTCTACAATATTTTTGGAATATAAATCATGATCGCTCAATCACATTCAAGTAAGAGAAAGAAGTAAATCAATCGTACAACACAAGATTTTCTTAGGGAAATCAACTGCTCAAAACCCCTTCATCTTTATTGTATAGTCTGTTCTCACAAAATTGCACCTGATTGGATGCTAACCAGAAAACTTTATGTAATTGTTTCAAACCAATCTTGTGACTGGAGCTTAGCCTCTTTAGTCTGAGAGGGCTCTCTCAAAGGGTTAATGATATTAAATAAAAATGTATTTAGATGGCTAATTCTACTTGGAAAACAACTTGCTTATGATGAGTGTAGGTTGAAAATAGTATCAGTATGAAAACATTGGGCTTATGGAGTCAACACTTTCAGTGATTCAGTAGTGATTTCACTTGACATGGAAGCTAAGTCAGGTAAGAGTTTTTAGCAGTAGTACAGACACACATGAAATAGGAAAATACACAGTCAATTCATCTATAAAGGAAGTCAGAGCATTACATGAATTAAATCTGAGTATTAAAAATGAAAACCACTGCAAATGATACACACAAAAGATATAGATAAGATAGGCAGACACTAAAAACTCAATCAGAATCTCAGGTTGGTCAAGAAAACAAATCTTTGTATTACTGAAACAGTTAAATTACATAAAGCTGCAGTTTTGCCAAAAAATCTCCAACCCTTGACAAATTTGACTCTCCTCCCTTTAATAGACTTGTTACATCATCAGATGATCTGCCTCCTGGCTAGATTCATTGAATTTTTTCTTAATGACACCTTGCATAACCATAAAACATCTATTTAATGAGAAATTGATAGTTACCCTAATTGATAGTCCCATTCCTAATAGGACTCAAACTGTTCATTATTACATTAAAAAACCTTATATCTAACAAAAATTACATCTCTGATGAATATTATTTCACATGTTCGAATAGGGGTGATGGGACTCATCACTACATGACCTCTTAATTGACCTCCTCTAAAACTGGAAACAAACCCTGTTTTTTAGGCAAAGTGGTGTTCATCTTCAATGAATGCTTTGGATGGTAGTTTGTCTTCATTTCTTGGTATTTAAGTATTGAATAACTGTTGTCATGGTATTTTAATGCTTGGATAATATCGATCTGTCCAAAGATGCCCAAAAACCTGCTTAAAAAGCTCCAACACAATACGCTACGAAAGTAACACAGTTTCATAGTGTACTTTCGTAACACTGCAAAAATTCCATTTTCCACGAATGTTTTTGGTTCTTTCCTTCTACATGGTGTTCATTTTGCCTTAATATAAACTCCCAAAACTGGTTCAAAATGCAAAAAGAAAAGCTACAGTAGTTTCGTAGTGTTTTTCTGTCCTTCAAGTCTAGGCACGCTATGAAACTGTTGAAAATAGTCAAAAATCCAAAATTATGTGTATTTTGAAAAATATACCTTCTAAGTGCCAAAACCTTGATTCTAACATGCCATTAGCCTTCAATATCATAAGCCAGCTCACACTATGATTCTTGAGGCATTTCTTCCTCATTTATGATGGGTTGAGTTGTTGGCTCTTCAAGAAGTGTCATTTTTAGGCCTTTTTTCTCTAACTCCTCATGAATTAGTTCAATATGCTCCTAGAGGTCCTTAACCTGATCTTTCAACTTCCTATTGGTGGCTTTCAAATGTATGTTCATCCTCCTTACATGTTTGACCTCTTTCCTCAATGGAATGGTCCATTTGATAAGCTGTTGTGTATTATCCAAAGTCTTGGAAACATTGTCAACCTGATCCTCCCAATTTGCCTTAATCTTTTCAAACTGAATCTTCTCTACATTGTTTTTCCTTGCTTCTTTTTTCATAACATAAATTTCATGATTGGCCAACTTCAATTGTTCTTCAAGAAGTTGAAACTTTGTTTTTTCCATCACCTTCTCTTTTCCTTTCTTTGATTTGCTAATTGTATCCTTCTCTGCAAGTGATGAAAGTTCAATGATCTCTTGTGGTGGCTGGATTGTGTCAGTAGGTGGATGAACCTCTTTACTGCTCTCTAATAGCTTCCTAGCATGCCTTGTCATATGCTTTCTTTCTTGGAATATAAAACCTACATCTTCTCCTTCAAATTCTAATTTCTTAGCAGATTTGGCCATTTTTAGTTTTTTTCCACCTTCCTCTATGTCCTCAGCCTAGACTATAGGAGTTTCTTCTATGTTAATGGCATGTAATATATCTTCTAAATTTCCTTTAACTACTGCTCTGTCTTCTATAGCCACTGTTTTCTCTTCTAAGGCCACTGTTTGGCTCCTTGTCATCCTTTTGGTTCCTTGTTTACTCACGGCTTGTTTTTGTTTTGCAGGTTTGACCACTTTTGATTTTTGTTTTGCAGGTGGGACATTTGGTGTATCAAAGCTCTTCAATTTCTCTATTTCCATCATGATTGTTTCACTTGGTCCTACCGTAGCTGGTTCACTTGGTTTTGCCACCAATGGTTCACTCTGTTCTGCTACTAAGGGTGATGGAATTCTCCTAGGTTTAGGAGTTCTTCAAGGAGTAAGAGCATCCAACTCAAAACCACTAACAAACAAAAATGAAGACTAGTCTCTGCCTAGCCTTTGAAGTTCATCTAAAACCAACAATTTCATTAAACCATGATGAAACAATGAAGTCTCACTCCCTTCAGATTTTTCTTGGACATTATCTACCATTTTTGACAAACTTCTATGTAAATATATAGGCAGATCAAGGGAAATATTACCAGTAAAGTGTAGAAGTAGCTTAAAATTATATGAGTAGACTTTATGGTATCTCCCTTCACAAGTAAAGTATTTTTGGATGATAAGCAGCAATTTTGAGTAGTTTTCCTTTATGCAGCCCCTCGAAATGGCATTGGTGAGATCCATTTCACTATTTTTAGGCTTCATAAACTCTTTTCACTACTCCATGTTGAACTTGAAACCTTTGAACCATTTCTCTTTCCCTCTTGGAATCCCTGTAGCAGCTACAATAACCTCTGGTGTGATGGAAATATTAAGCATTCCCACTTTGGTGGCTGTTCCACTGAAGTTTAAAGCAAACACTTTGGAACCTGTACATGGAAGCCTTGTAATTTCTCACAAAACTGTAAGCAACTTGTCCTTCTGAATACTTCCACAACTGTTGGGTCTTCATTGATCAAATTCATATATGTTGGTTCATATCTCAGACATTGTCCACCCTTATTTGTCCTTATTTTTTCTTCCATGGTTTCTTTAATGTCTTCACAACCTCGCTTGATGATTTTCAGCCTCGCTTGATAGTGCTCAATGTAAACCTCTGGAAACACCAGCCATAGCTTTGGCTTAATGCAATATCTCTCCAGAGCTCGATATCATGAAAAGAAGGAATGAGAAATGAGAAATGATTGAATTAGGAAAGATTTTGAAGTTTTGATGTCTTCTCATGACACAATGATGACTCATACATGCCTAAACTGGTGATGATAACTTCAGACTTGACCATGTACCTTAATTTTATCCCTCCATGACTTGAATGGAATCTAACTTATCCTTTCCCAATGATATTCTGACACCTAACAGCTAATATGACAAAATAGATAGGAAACTGCGCTTTCGTACCGTATCTAGTGTAAATCTGGGTGTTTTCGCTACGAAACTATCAGCAGTTTCGTAGCGAAAAGTGACATTTCTCAATGTATTTCGCTACAAAATTGTGGTTTCTTAGCTAAAATGAAATTTTCGGTACAAAAAACTTGGGAATTGAAATATGTCAGAATATAATGAGTGATGTGACATGAGGGGATTTGAAAATGAGTGGGTTTAGACCTTAGGGTAAACTTAAACAAGAAAAAATTTAAATTTCCTTTGACCAAGAATATAAAAAAAAAGAATCCTACAACCCTACTTTTGACACATGAACCTATTTAACTTTGTCAAATGATGCTTCATTTTTTTGGGTGATAACATAATCAAGCAAGGAATCATGAAATAATGCAATGCGTGTGTGCTCACAAGAACCTCATACACTCTACCAATTGTCTCACACTGATCTAGGAAAAATTGAACCAATACATAGCCAATTTCCTACCCACCTTCAACCTGCCTTGCTCACGCAATACCTAGGAAAAATAATTCCTATTAAATAGGAATTCCAACCTTCCCTGACTGCGCAATCCATCATGGACTTCCTGTGGCTTTATAACTGCACTTAGGCAGTTTGCTAATAATACAACTGATAGTTTACTTACCTTTAACCTTTGTCTCAATTGGGTCTTCATCAAATTTGACATGCATGTAGCTATTAATAGTGATTCATCAGTTACTTGGTAGATCACTATTTGTGAATTAAATCTATTTTAATTCACTTGACCTTCCACTAGGTCATCAATCAGTTAGAACTAGTTAAATTGATTTTAACTCAATTAATTTGAGTTAACTGATTGCACTCACATCACACTAGTGCTACAACTGCAACTGGACCCTGTAATTAATAGAATCACTCTACATGCCTCACCTTTGACCCTCAACTCGAAATTATTGAGCTAACTAAGTCTATCATACTTAGTTAACTATTACAAGTTGTTATGAGATAATATTACAATTTATTTTCCAATTTATTTAAAAATTGGACGCCCACATTAGCACTATTGTGTCATTGAATTCCTCACTCGTGTGTGACTTAGAATCCCACACTAGTATGTGGTGCATTTTCTTGTTGAATTTCAACATAATTGTATTTTGTTTTTAATTATTTAACTATTTTACATTTAACTATAATTGTCTATATGTATTACGTTTTTTAACTATTTAACTATAACTATATTATATTTTTAATGATTTAATAAATTTATATTTTACATTTTATATTTAACTAATTTTTAATTATTTGACTATTTTATATTCGAGAAGTCTTTAGTGCAACTTTTTGAAGGCTTTTATGGTGGATTTTTTTGATTTAATTTCTCTAAAATCTGGCAGGAATTCATTGAAAACAGAAGTTTGAGGGGTAACCTTGCACAATTGAAGTGCCCTTGAGGTTTTTTAGGGTGTCGAATCCATATATACAATCAAAAACCCAATTAAATAACAGAAATCAAGATTTTACCTGAAATTTTTTTACCAAATTCCGGCACCAAAAACTCCAAAAAGTCGCACTAAAGACAACTCCTTTTATATTTAACTATTTTTTTGGTGTTTTTTTTTCCATGATTATTAATGTCAAATGGGCCCACATTTTAATTTATATTTTTTTCACTAATATCAAGATTTACATTGCATTAATAACTTTTTTCAATATTGTAGTTCATATGGGTAAGATAGGTAAATAACATTAATAAAATATTTCACGAGTACCCAAATTAATAATAAAATATTTCATCGATACCTAAATTAATAATAAAATATTTCACGGATACCAAAATTAAAAAATTAAAAATTATTTAGGACATGTACCTCTTTTTAAATTTAAAAGATTTTGATTGGCTTACATATTATGACATGGAAATTACGTGAACATTTCATGGGCACTTTTAGGCTGAAATTTCCTCCAATAGTTTCATAATTATAGGCTTACAATTTAACGTATAATCCATCTTCCAATGACTGAATCCAATTCTGATAGGGCATACACTCTTCCCATATCCTTCTAAGTATTGATATCCACATCATCTTGTAAGGCATACAAAAATCCTTTAATCCTTGGCCATAACCTAGATTCTTTATAAAGAAATCAAAGCGGGACATTAAGGGTAAATCCCAAAAATTTAGCAAACTAAGTAAACTTTCTTTCCCTTTCAATTCTGATCCCTCAAGGCCTTTAAGCTCAATCGTTCCTTTCAAAATTTTTGACAAGATTCATTAGTTTATCAGTGAAATTCCTAACACCTTCCATCAAATGTTTTGTGAATACTCCTTCCTAAAATTATTCACTCTAAAATTAAGGTTTTTACTCTAGCATATAGGTTCACTTCCTCAATGGAACACTCTACTCATAACAATAGAATCTAGGCATGTTTTTCCAATGCAACATAGACCCAACTTCCATGGAAATTACATTGATATGCATCAATAATATGCTTAGAGAAGCCTTACAAATATTCATAAACACATAGAGTACATAAAAACATACATACATTGAAAAATATTGAGCATTTAGCATAAATAACTCACAGAATACGTGCATTTCCTGTAGACAAAATAATATACACAATATTAAGCATTCAACCACATGACTGGATCAATTTATCTTCTATAATTATCTACTAGTTCCACCTAGACAAAGGCCACATTGCTCTATGACTCTTACAAGTGGGTCACCACTGAGCTCCGAGCATAAGTCCACAAGGGTAAAATCTCACCTAAAGCCAACTGTGGACATACAATTTGTACTAAATAGGTACTATGCTAGATACTAACTCCAATAACCTCCCTACTTACAGTCTTGCATCCCCCACCCTGCATAGCCCAAGATAGTGCACCCCTTTTTTTCCTTGCATTCCATTGGCTATGCAATTACTCCTCTTAGGCTTCAAGTGCAGACTAGTTACAAAGTATTAAAGAACTATAGCTCAGATAGTTCCAACTACCCTCAAGAGTCTTCCAGGTACTGCTTTGTCCTTATACTAGAAAATTTCACCCAACTAATTCCCCCTTCAAGCCCCCTCCTTACCTAAGGTGAGTAAAGGAAATTGGATGTAGCAATCCATCAGGGAATATACATTAGTGTACTAGGTCACAATGACTTAATACCTATTTTCAAGCTACTGTGGTTAGAAGAGGAATCAAGATTTACCACAGTGTCAGAGAATATTTGTCGATGTTTCGAATCCCAATGGGGATCCATCTTCAGGAATATATTTGTCGACATTTCGAATCCCAATGGGGATCCATCTTCAGGAATATTCATCCTGAAGATGGATCCCCATTGGGATTCGAAACATCGACAAATATTCTCTGACACTATGGAAAATCAGAATTCATCTTCATTGACTCAATACCTAATCAAACTCTTACTCTTAAATCTATGGCATAAACTCATAGCACCCTCAATATACTAGCAACGCTCTAGCAATAAAACCAGTAGCACTCAGATACAATCACAATTGAATGAGATAGGAAAAGATGGCCAAAATTATGGGAAATGTGACTTTTGTATGCATACATGATTTCCACAAAATGTCGCTTGAGGAACTCACCCCCACCACTTGGAAACTTAAGCTTAGGTTATGCCTTCATAAGCTTATTTTATTTGTGACTAAGTCATTTTTGGAACATTATGGTATTCATTTGGCTCAGGCACCATGTCTTGGTTCCCACCCAACCCCCACCTTTCCTCTTGTGGAGTTATAGCCCCTCGTCAATCATGTTTGACTTGGTCTACAACACTGGTATATTTTATTAATTGACATATGATTTACATATCACATCCTAAGACTCATTGGCTTAATCGCATAGGAACCCTAGCCTCAAAACATATAACATATGCACATATGCCCCAAACAAGTGTATTCACATTGGCATACAAGCCCAACACAACGTGGCTCACCAACTTGATAGAAATATCTACAATACAATATAGGGGTATTCTAGGGGTGTTGCAAGTCCTTGAGTTAGCTACCTCTTTGGATAATGTTGAGCCTCACTCGATATCCCCAATGGGTTATATTGTAAGAAATGCAACTAGCTAATTAACCCTAGATACCATCGTCAAAATAAAGAGAAGTGCTTGGAGGGTTCCTAGAGATGTGCCTTCCACAATAATAATAATAATAAGCCAAAATACTACACTTGTTATATAGATAACACTAAAGCGGAAAGTAAAGCCTTTAGAATGTAAAGACATGTTCAAGTTTAAGTCTATATATTTATAGAAGTTGATTATATATTTACAGAAGTTGATTAAATATGTAGTAATTTTTTTTTTTACATTTAAAAATTAATAGTATGAATGAATCCAAAATTTTGATTGATTTTTTCAAATCCTCTTAGTGCCACATGTTATTAGTGTAATTGGTTTCAAAATGTTTCTTTTTATAAAGTGACCCAAATTTGAAACTCCATAATCACCCAAGAGAAACACCTAAAATCTAGCTATGAGACATACCAACCAAAAAAAATGATTTATAAAATAATTAGATTAATTTGATTTCTAAAACTCTTACTATTATTACAAATTCACCTTCCACCAATTACAAATTCACCATGCTATTTATATATATCTATATATATATAAACAAAATCCTCCTAATAAAGTTCCATCATATATAAAACTTTCATAATGAGACTTTGACCACACTTTAAATTTCCATTAAATTTAGGATAACTTTATTATTGAAATGAAATTCAGTTTGCAATGAGTTCAACTTATTAATTTCCATCTAAATTATGGTGAAAAAATTTGTTATTTTGACCTTGTAGAGTTAAAAGATAAAATGTCTATTTCATTATTAACGAGTTTGCCGATGTTGTGATCACTTTATGTTGACTAGAGATAACGCTTATCCGTGGATGGAAAAGTGAAAGAGTATTCAAGAGCACAACGATGATGTGGTCGGCAATGTAGGCGGGTGTATCTTTTTAGATTCTACTGCTTTAATTCATTATTTTCCAACAACGTAATTGAGAAGTTTAGCATACCTCTTTCGTATTTATTTGACATGATTACACGTTTAATTTAATCTTTTTAAGATATTTTTTAAAATTTATTTTAATTTAGAAAATAGTGACATCTTATTAAAAACAAATTTTCAAACTATTTTAATTTAAAATTATTAAATAATTTTTTTATTTTTCTATTGCAATTAAAAAAATTCAGAAATGTTTTATTACAAACAAATTTAAAATTAAAAGTGTTGTTTCTTATGCTATCTTGTTAAATGAAATAGGAGCGGTCATAAGGTATTTAAAAAGAATTGAGCAAATGGAAGAGTAGATGGTTTAAAATTGTGTTTAATGACAGATTGTGCAAAAGAAAGAAGACTTGGATGCTGCAAGATAACAAATGGTTTAGCAAATGAGATATTTGCTTGAGCATGTGTCCCACAAACAGTAAAGAGATAAAAACTTTTGTTATGGATAAGTTCCACAAACGTACTTAGGAGAAAGAGCAAGGGAGAAAGAAGAAGTACTACATTGAAGAGTTTAACTCCACTAGCAATCATCAACAAAGAGTGTACATGGGGGCCAATATTTCTTTGAGATCCAAAATTCTTATTGCTCAATTAAGGACTAATTCTCATCAACTTTGTTGTGAAACAGGGGCCAAAAGAAATGTGGGAGGAAAGAGTATGTATTTTTTTTCTCTCGAGGAAAAGTGGAAACTAAAAAGCATTTCATTTTAAAATGCTTGGCCTTCAAAGACAGTGGGGAAAATTATGCAGTTATTCTGGCAGCTCTTGGGAAGGATAATCTATTTAGCTGAAAAGTTTATTGTAAAACTCCACAGGAAAAAGGCCAAATACAAAAACATGATGAAAAACTTATTCATAGACTATTTTTAACTTTCTTAACTTTAAAAATACTTTTTTTCTTCTTTTTTAAATTAATATAATCTTCACATATATTAATATTATTTTAAATAAAATAAATGTATAACCAAGCTCAACTCCTCACATCAAGGGAAAAAGACATTTTACCACTAACAAATATCTATCTTTGCTTTTAATGCTTCCATTTAATCTTTATGTCTTGTACAAAAATGTTAGAAATTTTTTAAAAATCAAAACGGAGAAAAGAGGAAACGAGAAAGACATTTTGACAACTAACAAATTTCGTACGTGCTAAATATTTTCCGTTACGATTAATTTAAGTGTGTAACAATCCTAAAATTAACTCAACAAAGAGCAAAGAGCGGGGAGAAACATTATTCAAATAATAACAAATAACAAATATCAAATCTCGCTGCCTAATGTTTCCCGTTTAATTAACGTTACACCTATACATTATCTAAATGTGCAATAATGTTAAGAATGTAAACAAATATTAAAAAAGAAGAGACATTATACCTTTCGACAAATATCTGACCTGTTAAATGTTTTTTCTTCTAATCAACTTTAAACTTGTGAACTTTATATAAATGTTTATTTAATCAACTTTAAGAATATAGACAGAGGCATCTTTAAAAGTACAATAATGTTAAAAGTGACCTGGAAAAGGAAATAATGTTAAAATGGAAGTGAAGAAAGGGACGAAGAAAAAGGAAAGGGGATAGACATTATACACCTAACAACTTTGTTAGGTGAAATTTTTTTCCAATTCAATCAACTTTATAACTATATAGTATATGGTGGATATGGACAATCGTTTTGTTGATTGGCTCCCTACCTACTATTCAACTTTACATCGGCTAATCAAAATTTGTTTGATGTAAAGTTGATGTCATTCTCGCTTCACACGATTGTGCTTTTCACCTTAAAAATATGCTTTAATCAAATCAAATATTTTATATATGGTCCACCTAATTAATCTTTTATCAGAAAATATCACAAATATTTTATTAGAAAATATCACAAATTGACTATGTGGCTTCGAAGGGACTCAACCCGAGGAACATGGTCAATGTGGATAACGGAGTGGGGGAATGAATGAGGTAAAGTCTTGGTGGGCATTTGGGGAATCAGGTACGTAACTCATAGGAAAAAGGTAGAAAGGCATGGGGTCAGGGTTTGGGGTGGAGAAGACCCCACTTCAGCAATAGCAATGATGATAACAACGACATCACCCACCTAACATACGGACTGAACAACCAGTCACTCATCCACACTGCAATTAGATGCCCATTTATTGATTCTCACCAAACAACAAGGTCAAAGGCAAAAACATGCCATAACCGCCTCTTCTTATACTAGTGCCTTTTATCCATTCCATTCAAACTTGCTCACAGAATCCGACCCTTCCGGCTAAAGCTGCTTCATTACTGTGTGTGTATTGAAGATGGGGAGATCTCCCTGCTGCGAAAAAGCTCATACAAACAAAGGGGCGTGGACCAAAGAAGAGGACGACCGCCTCATCGCTCACATTCGAACTCACGGCGAAGGTTGCTGGCGCTCGCTCCCCAAGGCCGCAGGTTGCTTGCCTGAACTCTGTTCTTCAATCGAATTCTTTAACTGACTGCAAAACTGAAAAGATTGTGCCTAACGTTTTCTTGATTTTCCGATTGAAGAGATTTTCTTGATTTTCCGATTAAAGATTATGTGAAGCTTTCTTGATTTTCCGATCAAATATTATATGAAGCTTTCTTGATTTTCCGGTTGAAAAGATTTTCTTGATTTTCCGGTCGAAAAGATTTTCTTGATTTTCCGATTGAAAGGATTATATGAAGTTTTCTTGATTTTCCGATTGAAGAGATTAAATGAACTTTTCTTGATTTGACGATTTGCAGGGCTGATGCGATGCGGGAAGAGCTGCAGGCTCCGATGGATAAACTACCTGCGTCCTGACCTGAAGCGTGGAAACTTCTCAGAAGAAGAAGACGAGCTCATCATCAAACTCCACTCCCTCCTCGGCAACAAGTATGTTATTTCATTGCCGCTATTGCTTCAATCCGTTGCCTTTAATTATCCGGTGATGAAGCGGACTGAATTTTATATTAAATCTTGATCTGTAAGAGGCCGAGAGGTTTCAAAATTTACTGAAATGTCAATCTTGATTTTGAACTGAAATCTCAATTATGGACGGAATTGACCTTAATTAGTCCGTGAAATTGCGCAGGTGGTCTCTTATAGCAGGCAGATTGCCCGGGCGAACGGACAACGAGATAAAGAACTACTGGAATACTCATATCAAGAGAAAATTGCTAAACAGGGGACTCGACCCCCAGTCCCATCGCCCCCTCGGCCAGCCCCAGAACAGCAACACTACCTGCCCTTCTCTGCCCGCCCTCGAGCAAGAAATTCTGGCGTTCCAGGGGCCAACAACGCCGGAGATAGCAGATTTCTTTCAATACGAACGCTCTGAAAGCTCGCCGATGGAACCGGCTACTTCTAAAGGCGAAGAGCATCCTGACCTTAATCTTGATTTGTGTATCAGCTTGCCAGTTCATTTGCCCCCGGCCACGAGCAGGGCGTCCAGCGTCGATGGAACCGTGGATTCAAAACCTAATTCTGTGTGTTGTCACATGGGGTTGCAAGTAAATTATGTTGGCCAATGTGAGAACAGATATTGTGAAGAGAGTGCTTCCGGTCTCTCGAATCATTACAGGCTCGTCTTATAGAAGATTTGAGCTTTATGGTTTGCTTATTAACACCACTAAGCATTCATATGATGAATAGGCAGAGTGAAGCTATAAGTTTACTCATTGTGGCAGCCCGGAGTTTGCAGTCAATAGACAGGGACGCAGCGGGACAGCAATTACCCAAATTAATGTTTTAAGAGTGTAGATATCTCATCTCTGAACATAGGAATCGCTGTTTCACCATGGCGCGCTGTGATTTTTAAAGAGATTCGTATGGAAGCTTGAGCGCGAAGTCTCCAGTGCCCTATCATCAACTAATGTAATTGAAGTGCCATTGGTCACATGCCCGTGTAAATAATGATACTATGATCTTCATATTTTTGCAAGTTTTACTCGCTGTTCCGCACAGCTTTCTTTATAATTATACTACCTTGGCTTGTATTGAATGTCACCTTGGCTTGTATTGAATGTCATATTTATTTGAAGATGTAATTTGGGGGATATTATGGATTACAGCTTTAGTGTGATTCGCCGGTTTTCAGGTAAAAATGTTATGATTTTGCGGCATGGCATATCTCGCTCGCTCATCTAGCTGCGTGTGCAGTTTGCTATTTTTCACTCTCAAAACTTTCCTCTCAAGTCAATTCTCCTCTGGACTGTTGGGAGGCCTGTTATTACTGATCGAGTAAAAGCCTGGTTTTTTTTTTATGGGTTAAGCTAAGAGGATGGGCTTCACTGTGGCCTGCGCTCCACACTATATCTGAAGGAAAGGTTGGGTTTTTATTTTCAATAATTCAAGATTAAGAGGATAGGCTTCACTGTGGCCTGAGCTTTACACCACATCTCTCGAGGGAAAGCTTAGGTTTCTTGCCGATAAGACAGTCACTCTTTTCTCGGGAAAACTAAACTGGACCCTGGTTCAAACAGCTTTGAAAAGTTTATTTGTATTATTAAAAAGGTGGAATGTAATTTATAGAGCATATGGTTTTTTTTTTCTTTTGTAAAATTTGGGTAAAACATTTTTGAATTGTTTAAAATACACTTTTAAATCATTTTAAAAAAACTTAAAATTCATAAATAATATTTAAAAAAAAAAAAATTGAATAATTTAGAAATTCTGGTAAGATTATGAAAAATTTCAGCAAAGATTTTTGAAAATCTAAGTTATATTTGTTAAATTTTAGTATTTTGAGTACTGTAAGGGTTTTTGATGATCCTGAATCCATTTCTATCATTAAAAAATATGCAATTCAAACACTCCAAATACCTGAATTTTTGAATTTCTATTATTCTGTTGCAGCAATAGACAACTCCTATTAAAAATGATTTAATTAAAAATATAAACTACATTCAAATTTGTGAGGCTCTACTTGGTTATTCACCATATGCTAAACAGATGGCAGATTTCCAATCTGGAACTCATTAATATTGCTCAGTAGTTGAATGAGATTGTGATTCGGTTTCATGAAATTTCTCTTTCAGGTGTCTTCAGAGAATTTAAGGTGGATTTACTTTCACTTTCCCAGGAAGATTTTCAGCCTTTTAAGAACGTTGTAGTTTAAAAACCCACAGAATAATTCAGAAATTTTGGTAAGATTTTGAAAAATTCCGGCAAAGATTTATCAGAATCTTAACCCACAAAATAATTCAGAAATTTTGGTAAGATTTTGAAAAATTCTGGCAAAGATTTATCATAATCTTGTTTATAGTTGTTAAACATTAGTATTTTGGATGCCATAAGGGTTTTTGATAGTGCTGCATCCATTTACACTATCAAAAATGCAATTCCAACACTTTAACTACCCAATTTTTTGAATCTTTTTACCAAATTCCAGCAAAAAAAACTACCTTCCAGACTTATTCTATTGCGTCCCTAGACAACTCCTTTAAGGACACTTTAATTGTTAATGAGTTCAGAGAGAGGTAATCCTCTATCACCAGTGAGGTAGTCCTCTATCAACAGTTAATGTCCAACTTAGTTTTTATTTATAGTATCTTTGTAAATTCTCAGTCATGATACATAATATAGATACCGAAGGTAATCGATTTTCTTGTAAACCTCACAGAGCACCTGTTAGCGTCTTCATCTCATTATAAGATTCTTACAGCGCATTTAGAATGAACTTTTAACAGTGTTGACTTAGAATTATGACTTTTGCCAGAAAAAAAAATCCCCTTTTCCCTAAATATATATTTTTAATATTAATTTTTTTTTTTTAATTTTAATCATAAAATATTTATTTGAAATAAATTTTAAAATTGTAAATATTAATTTAAATATGAAAAAAAATTGAAAATATTAAATTTATAGTTAAAAATTTATAAAAAAAAATTTAGTATAGTTTATGTAAAAAAGTGCTTTTAAAGATAAGGAAGTTGATTAATTAAGCTAACTCTTGGACAAATAAAAAATTATAATTAATAACAAAAATAATTATAAATTTATATTGAAATTTAATCAAATTGTTAAAAAAAAATTAAAGAATAATTACAATTTGTCATTAAAATTGGATAGGATTAACTAAAATAATATATAAATTAAATGGTTGGTAAATGTTTATAAGTATTTCAAGAGTTATTTTGGATTTCTTGATATTAAAGTAAATAAACATATTTACTGAAAATTAATATCCACTTAACTTATGCAATTATTTATATAAAAAATTTTAAAAAAATAAAAAAGGTAAATATACATATTTACTAAAATCAGTGCCCACCTAAAATTACAAATTGTTGAACAAAATTTAAATAAAAAAAATTATTAATGTTGTAAATTTTCCTGTGAGTAATGTCTATTAGATATGCCGAAAATAAACACTCTCAAATTTAACCGTCACTTTTGACCTATAATTTGTTACAAGAAGGAAAAAATTGATAATATAATTAATATTTGTTAACCATAATCAAAGTTGTGTACATAAGATTCTGGAAAGTTTTTCATATAAAATAATATTAGATCCTTTAAATTTAACTCTTCCACTCTTTTGAATTCTTTGGATTGTTTGAAAATCGTATAATTGCATCAGAACAATCTTTCTCCGATGCTGTTTGCACCCGCTTCCTTTCTTCGACACTGCTCTAACGAAAAGTCATGTTGTAAAGTTGGGGACCTCGATTCGTTACGGTTGAATAGATTCCATCACATTATTTCAACGGTTTTCTGCACCCTGTTATACATGGTTTGTTTAGAATGTTTTTAGGGAATCGTAAGGTTTGGGCGACAGAATTCAAAGAAACACCTGATAAAGGAATCGGGTGACAACAAAACAGAGGAAGATAAAGAAATAGGAACGCCTGGGGAATTCATTTCTCCAAAGGAATAGTCATGTCGCACCTCCGCCTAATTCAGTGTGGTATCTCCCTATTTCGTACTAGAGCAGTGTATTAATTGAGCAGTGTATTAATAGAATTATAGTTTCAAAAATATTAATTGTTATTTCAAAAAAAAATCAACTACTTATAGTTAAATCGAAAACATGGACATGTTCATGGCTAAATCAGAAAACAGGAAATTGAAAAAGATAAGAAAGATATAAGGTTAAATTTAGCTAAATACAAAAGTAAATTTAGTTAAAAATTTAAGTCATAAAGATACAATGTGAGCATCAGCTAAAAATTTACATTCAAAATATAAATGACCAAATCCTAATGATTAATCAAAAAAATATACAAGTGTTTTCTGTTTTTTTTTTTTTTAATTAAAAATATTAAAAAATAAGTGTCATACTGAATCTATAGATTTAGATCAAAACTCATGCTTGACTCTGCAAATGAGATTTGATATTGTGTATTGCTTTTAAGATGTCTTCCAAATTATTTAAAATAACTTTTAATCTAGTCAAAAACAAGTACAAGTACAATACGCGGCATTAAATTTGATAATGATATATATTGGCTTTGAAGTATATTGTTTTCCTCGAAGTAATAGCATATTGCGTTGAATTTATATTTAATTTATTTATTATTAAATATATATTTTGGATTATCAATGAAGTGTTTTTAAAATCTGTATATAAATATAAAGAAAAAAAATTAAAAAAAAAATTATTTAATTTAAATATTTGTTATAATTTATTTTAAAAAAATAAATAAATATATATAGATATTTCAAATTACAATATATTAATATATCCCATTAAATATAAATTATATTTACATTAGGTAAAACACATCAATATAACACATTAAATTATATTTTTATTAAAACTTATATCATATTATTATAAATGTTGTTGGATATTCAATAGTTTATTATGTCAACTAATCTATATATATATGAGGTAATTGGATTTAGTGATATTTTAGCAAAGAGAATTTTATTTGAAAAAAAGAAGAGTTATTAAATAAATAAGTTAAATTGTTTATGGGGTTTTGGATAGACTTATAGATGGCGTTTGAGTGATGTGTTAAGACACTATTTGATGTAAAGTTACTTTAAGACACTCTTTGATGTAAAGTCATGGGTGATCTGTTAATACACTCTTTGATATAAATATAAAGTCACGATGAACCACACTGGTTGGTTCGAAACGCGTCGACAAAGTTCCATTATATGTGATTATTACCAAAAGAGATTTTACAATTTTATATGGATCACAGAAGCATAGATTCTAAAAATAAAGTCACACTCTTTGATGTAAAGTGACTGGTGATTTGTTAAGGCACGGTTTGATATAAAGTCGCACTCTTTGATATAAAGTCACACTCTTTGATGTAAAGTCACTGGTGATCTATTAAAACACTCTTTGATATAAAGTCACGGGTGCACTCCTTGATGTAAAGTCATCGGTGATCTGTTAAGATACTCTTTGGTGTAAAGTCACGGGTGATATGTTAAGACACTCTTGGATGTAAAGTCACTAGTGATCTGTAAAGACACTCTTTGATGTAAAGTCACCAGCAAGACACTCTTTGATATAAATTCACTGGTTCAATTCTCATCAAAGTGATATATTAGACACGATGAAGATGTAGTCGTGCCAGACATATATATATATATTAAACTTAAATAAATTATTATATTGATTTTTTGAGATTTTATCTAATTTATAGAATAAAATTTAATGTATTTAAATAAATAAATAATAGAATTTTCAAATGTTTTCTAACTTAAATATAAAGAAAATATATAAATAATTAATAAAATATATTTCAATTATATAAATAATTTAAAAAATATATATTTCAATTTAAAAAATTATTTAAAAATAAAGTAAGTGCGTGCACTTTATTATATAAAAGAGATCCATATTTTAAAATATTTGTTATTTGATATATAAATAATAAATAGGATTTTATGTTATTTTCTATTGATGTCATTTTAAGATGTAAATTTTAAAATATTTGTTATTTGATATATAAATAATAAATATGATTTTATGTTATTTTTTTTAATGCATATTTGGATTATCGTTTAGCTTTAAGAAAATAAAGAATGGAAAATGAATTCAAGTGAATTCCTTTAAACTTTATATTAGTATATAATATTTATATGTGGAAATTTTAGAACATGTAATAAAAGAATGGAAAATGAATTTAATTGAATTTTTTTAAATTTTATATTAGTATATAGAAATATTAATATTTATAGGTAGGAAATGTTAGAACATGTAATAATATAAGTATTTTTCATTTGTAAGTTAATTTTTCGATTATTTGAAAATGTCATGTTAAATTATTTCAAATATCTCATATCATCACAATTTATATTATTATTGGTTTCAATTTTTTATTAAGGAAATAAAATCTTTTGACGCATAATGTAATAATGTGAGTCAAAATAAAGAGTTTACGATATTCATCAATAACTAATGCTATCAGTGACACAGTAACAAGAACAAATATAAAACCAAAGCTAGTCATGACAAGTGTTCAAGAATCTGATGAGGTCACTGGAGCGGGATCCTATGGATTGGTACCAACATAAGTAGAATCCTTGAGTTTACATTGAAGATGACTTTCCACATGAGCCATACTTTGAGTTTACATTGAAGATGACCTTCCACATGAGTCATACAAGCATCCAAGTTAGCCAAACAAGAGCATTGATGACACTGCACCCTTTGAATCACATTCAAGGAAGAAATAATGTTGTTTTGATATTCGTGCTTCTCTTTTAGAACTCTACCTAAAAGAGTCTTCAAATATCAATGAAGAGTGATAGAGTTCAATTATTGGTTCCTTCATCCCTTGGTATGCACAGAGTCAGAAATCCGAATGGCTACGACATCTTGAGCCTATGCTTGGGCTCAAAAATGATCTTGTTGGCCTCTACCCCCATCACCCCTGTAATTGTGCATGCATTGTTGAGGCATGTTGTGACGATAGGAAAAGAGCAAAAAAAGATAAAAGGTAGGCACCAAATTCAGATGAAGAACAAGGATATTAGCTAGATCAAGACCAAGAACAAGCCTAAAGGCATAGAGGAAACAAGGTGTCCCACACCAATAGGAGAAAAGGGGCCCATGCGCTAGAAGCAAAAAGAACCTCCTCTAGACATAAACCCCCTCACACTAGTGACCACTTGAGAGCCAATCTTAGTGCAACCCAAACATAATTAAACATAAAATTCTCAAATTAAACCAACATGACCCAAAAGCAGAACAATAAATAGTAGGAAAGGAATGATGAGATTGAAACCCACAACCATTATCCCTTGCCACTAAAGCTGACCAGAATCAGATGCAACAACCAAGGAGACATTATGTGTGGTGAATAACCTTAGCCCCAATACGACCCACATCAATTCAAGTCAAGGAAACGAAGTATACCCCAGTTTAATTGCAGTGCCTGCATCCATCGTCTCATTTGGGCCACTATATCTTCTAAACTCGTGAAGCAAGATGGATTGCATGCATGTATAGGTCGTTGATGCTCCAAAGCTATAAGCAAGTGACCCGAACTCAGAGAAAAGTCAAAGGTCTCGAGAGAGAAACCATGACCAACGTAAATACTAAACATTAATTGATCAATTCACAGGACGAACATACATATGAAGATTATTCATCATAAAAGATTAGAGTTAAGTTAGCATGTGTTACATGGAGTATGCAAGCAATATCCAACACCTATTAAATGTTGTGAGAGGTAATAGACATAAACTTATTAAATTATTTATTATTTAAATAAAATTTTAAAAATAAAATTCAAAGTTAATTTTTGTAAAATAGTTTTTAGGATTGAATGGGTTAAAAATAATTTTTCATTAAATATTTTATTTAAATAGTACAAGATTGTGCTTAGATTTTAACTTAAAGAAAGAGAATATAATTAATTTTTTTATATACATTATGTTAAATTTTATATATATATATATATATATATATATATATATATATATATATATATATATATATAACCATTTTACGTTTGTGATAAATAAATTTAAAATTACAAACATATTAAAATTAAAAATAGATTATCTATTTTTAAAAGTATAAATTAGTATTATAGAATATTTATATATTTTCTTAATATTTCTGCAGATAAATCCATTTTGATTTTAAGATGATAAAATCTCTTCAGATTCGAAAAGCGTCATTAAAACAACCAACCTATATGGATTTCAACTCTAATTATTGCATATTATTTTATTTTTAAATCTAATCTGATTTTCAGTAACCGCTTAAAAAAGAAGTTTCAGAAAAAAAACAAAATGAATCTCACATCAACATACTGACACATCTCATCTTATCTGATCAGCATGGTGGTTGGCTCGTTAAAATCGCCAGATAATGTAATACCTAGCTGTACCTACTTAATTGGCTTTTGGTAGGTAGGTCGTGATGGGTGTACAATCATCTGCACATGTCAGTAGCCACGTGTCAATGGAACCCGAGGCCAATGGGGGACATTCACAGGAGCCCAAGGCATAAATAATTGAATATGAATTGAAGAGCCAAAGTATCTAGAGAAAGAGATGGGGGCCTAACCGGAATCGTACAAATTTTCGAATACAAAGCGTACAAAATTCACCCACCTAACTTTGCTATTTGATATAATGTTTAGATAAGAAAAGATTGGTGGTCATGGGCACCCGGGCCCACATTTAGCGTCATTGAGAAGATTCTATATTGGCAATTTATGTTAATTTCTTGACCCCTCAAACACATTTGTGTAGCACTCACAACTTCACCTGGGGGATGAGTGGGCACTTGGAATTTGCGACCGGAAGGACGCTTTGCCTGCGGTGGGGCCCCAAATTATTTATGTAAAATTAGTTGAGTTGTAATTGTCATATCCCCCTCCTCTTCCAATTAATAAAGAGATTCCGTTATTTGAGCAGCAATAACGCCAAAGATACGGAGTTTGGGCAATATATTCGATGTTTGACTATTGGGGTTTACCATATCATTTTGATAACGGAAAAGCAGCATGGTCCATCTTTGTGAGTGGGAGGATCGCTTTGTTTTTGATATTTGGATGGCAAGGGGAATATTTTTTTAAATTGATGGAGATGAATTGTAAGGTTTTATGTGTATATCCTCTTAAATATATTACGCTGCAAGCATGTTACTAGCATTGATGTAACCACAAAATAGAACCATTCATCCATAAACTTGGAATTATGTTGAATTATGATAAAATGATTAAGATATCATTTTAATATAATTTTGATGGGGAGTTGGAAACAACATTCATGGAGGGAGGAGAAGGCCCACCACCTTGCCATTTCCTATAGAATTAAAGAGGGTGATGGCATGGTTAAGATTCAACTCTTCTTATGTAGTCACACATGTTATGAGTAATGAGGAATCAACAAATTAATATGGCAATCTTCGTGATTTTCGCAGTTTCTTGTCAAAGTTGGAATTTATTTTCTATTTTTTGGCATCTTTGTGATATCACTAGGCCACAAGTAGGATTTTTCCTTCCCAGGCTTTGGTTGTGTGGCGCTCCAGTGAAGGAAGGCTTAAGCTCTCCTTGTATGGCCTTCCATAGTCCTTATCCCATTGTCGATTGGAAATTTCGCTACCTTCTCATGATAGCATGGGTGCATGTGACAAGTCTAAGCGACATCTAGTGAGGGGGTCGATACCAAGACTTCGCCAAGAACTTCTGGAACGAGCACACCTCCTAGACATTGGTAAATTTTTTTGTTTTCTGCCATCTCTAGCTAGAATTGTCTTTACAATTATGTGGTTTTGATTCTCTAGTCCATGATTCTGGATATTATTGTTGAGGTTGAGAAGGATATTGTTACTTTGTAGTATGAGTCCTTCTCGCTGCCCTCCAAACCCAAAACACTCTCTTACTACCTGCCTTGGTCTCATTTTTACTGTTGCTACTCTTCTGGCTCACACTGTTTTCGTTCTGTACACTCTGGAAGCATTTCTCTCACTTGCTTTGTATTGAACTCCCTCTAGCTCTCATTCCCCTGACTCATACCCATCTCCTGAATTTAATATTGTTGGGTTCCAACCCTCACTTAGCATCATGTCGAGGCAAATAATGCGCTCGAGATGTGGCTCTGGTGGTCGAGGCTCCTCAAGCAAACCCATAGCTCAGACCAAAGCTTAGTCAACAACTGAAATTATATTTCTATCCCCCTTCCTAAAGTGCAAGAAGAAATTTTCCAACTTGCATGCTAGGTTGAAAATGATCGTAATGCCCATTTGGAATTAGGAATTCAAGTAAAAGTCTCTGACTAGGTCTTAGACCCTAGCCATACTAAATGTCATAGGAACTAACGTTTTCATTCCATCGCCCTAAATTGGAAAATGAAAACTCTGTTAGGCCACACTATCAAAGAAACATATGAGGATCACAATGAAATCATATCCCGCGTCGACGACATCCAACAGATTCAAAACATCAGCACTCTTGTCTAGTTAGTATGGATTCCCAACTGGCCCACATTGAGAGGCATCTTCAGTGTGGGAGACACTCTCCATTAGGCCCAAGCACGCATGATCTCGCCCTGGCTACTTCCTCTCATAACTAATGCATGCACTAGTCTCCTGGTTTTTTCATATTTATGTTTAAGGAATTATATTTTATTTTCTCATATGGTTGACCGTTGTGGTTTTCTAACACTACCCAATTGATTATATGTAAGTTTTTTTATAATTGTCCATACATCTATCTTGGCATAGCGATGCTCAAACAATAGGTTTATTTTCGTCCTTTTTGATAAATAGAAGAATGTTATAATATCTCTATTTCCATTGGTTTGGTTTCCCTTGTGGTAGGCCACGACAATAAGGTTGTCTCCTGATATGTTTATAAAATGGGTTGAAAATAAATAAATGTTTTTATAATTAATTATTTCAATTTTTCTTCTTTTCATATTTTTTCCCTTGTGAAGATGTATTATTTATTTTATATGTTGTACTGTGACATTTTATTTATTTATGTGGCGATTATTTAGAAAATTTTTATCTACATTATACATTATTAAACAAGGTAGTAAGTTAACTAGTGGACATGTTTTGTCTCAAGTGTAGATTAGTTGGTGATAGAGTGCACTAGTAAGGCACTCCTCATGACGCCATTGGTTCAAAACTCAACTAGTCCTACGTACTACATGCAGGGAAGTGTGGATACCCCTAGAGGTTATAATTCTAGTTAAAGGAATTGACCTAGTGTCACACAAGTACAAGCTTGTGCCAATTGTCGATTCCACTAGATACCAATGAAAATACTAGACAAGCTCAAACATTTTTACATCGTAAGTTTTATCTCATTGATGGGAACATTGACATTAGGATTTTGTTTTGAGGGGTTTTGTTCCATTTTAAGATGATCCAAATCATCAAATGTTGAAAAAGTAAGTATATTGAGGAAGAACTTTGCCATGTCAGCTAAAAAAAAACTCGTTGAAAAAGTTAAGTTCATCCACTTGTTAAGCCACTTTTTAAAAATGAATATATTATGAACTAAAAAGTAGTTTAGCTAATATAACAATCCAAGCTAAAATATCAATGGGTGTATAACCCTTGTGTGAGAGAGAATGTATTTGAATTCACAATGTTAGGTTCCTTTTGTTAACAAAAGAGCTTAACATAATTCAAACAAAACCAAATTGATTTAAGTGAATGTTGTTAATAGGATAATGTGTCCTTTATTCATCCCCAAATCCCCTCAAATTTTCCCTTCACTCATTTTAAAAGTATGCTAGGTATTATAAAGAAATTGAAAATAGATAATTGTGTATGTAAGTTAATACAATACAATTTAAGTTAAACTTGTTCTTTTACCTTAGGTACCTAGACCATGCTCTAAGTGGGGGAAGACTCACTTCTATGAGGAGGGATAGGACACAATGCATTTCTTGTGATCTTGAGATTATAAATTATAAAACAATTTTTTATTTGCTCTATATTTCTTCATGATTCTCTAGATATATGAGAGCCCCAAACTTCAAAACTATATAAGATAACATGAGTGATGAGAGTCTCAAAGAGAAGTTTCTTCTTATACCATCAGTAAAGGTTCATTGATTTACAAGAGTTTTCAAGTCCACAATAAGCTTTCCACCCTCCATTTACTGTTTTCTTAATGTTATAGTTCTAGTTAAGATTGTGACAAAGATTAGCTTCAATATATTTGTATGAAGTCACTCCCTCTATGTTATTATTGTCATCCATGAAATTCATTTTGGATTTAATTATCATAACCTTCATTGTGTCAATCTTAACAATCATAGCCATAGTAGAGAAAAAATACTTGAGAATTTTAGTTGTTTGTCGAGATCATAAAGACTCCTAGCCATAAAAAAATATCATCAACATAAAGAAGAATGACAATGACTATACTAGCTATAGTTGTGCTGACACAACCTACTTCTTGTAAATAACCCTCTAACTTGTCAATGCATATGGTGAAAAGGGTAGGGAACAAGGATAACCTTGCTTAAATACAATACTATAATTAATTCATGTAGGCCAGCCTCAATATTCCTAAACTTAGAAAAAATGTTTTCCTGCAACGTTATTGCAAAAACTCAACTCAAAAGCAATTTTTAGCTCTTCTAAACTAATCCAAAGATTAGTTCCACACACTATGTCAAAAACTTTTCTAAAGTCAAGAAGTCAACACAAGGGATTGCTTTTATTATTATGACACTCCTACACAATGATCCTAAGTGTAATAAGGTGGTCTGTAGTTGAATGAGAACTCCTAAATCTAGCTTGCCCTTTAGCCCTTTCTTTTGAAGCTTTTTACCCATACATGGATCTTATTTTCCAAAATAATTCTATCTAAGTATATATCAATGTCATTTTTCTACTAAAATACCCATTACCAAGCACCATGCAAATGCCACTTTCTTACTTCTTACACTGAATTTGAAATGTTGCTAATTGAATTGTTTGGTTTATTTATTTATTTTTATTTAGAATGAGAATATCTAGACAATAAATAACTTCAAAAGATCGACTACAACTATTATACAGATATAACTATTTCATAAATGCCACAAAAAGACCAATTGTTCACCAAACTACTCGAACTAAGATCCTTTCGATAAATAATTTAATATTTTTGTGATCCATATTTTACCCATTGTCATAATGTCATTGTTGTACACGTGGTCTCCTTATCCCCATCACAGGGGGAAACTTTAAAAAAACGCACCTAGCACCCATACGTACACATCCACCTCAAGAGAGTTGTTGGTTTGATATCATGAAACCACTTTGAGGTACTTTGCGTCGCATAAAACAAAAGTTTAGTTAGATGTACACTCATGTGCACATGTCGGAAGCCATGTGTCCCTTGGAAAAGTAGGGGAAAGGATACATTCACAAGCAAACAATCTCTCTGAGTGAGGGGATGAGGGAAAAATTATTACACCAACCACAATCTTTTCAAATGTTTGAATCGTACAAAATTTCAAATACCACCACAACATAATAATGTTTAGATGAGATATTTGATTTTGATTTATTTGTTTATTTATGTCTAAAGTTCCACTTTACGTTTTCGTTAAATATTTTAATTACATAAAAGGCATTAAAGCAATAAACACCATGGGTGTTACCCAAAGGAATTGAAGATATGCGGTGTTTTAGAATTTACAATAAAAAAGCGACTTTGCGACTTTGACTCATAGGGTTGCAAATTATTTGTGAATAAGTAATTGATTCACTTTTGTCATATTCTCCCTATTTAATTAATGGTGTTGAGCTATCAATTTTGATCAACTTTTTTGTTATTTATATGGTGTTGAGCATAGAAGTTAAGTTATGATTTAAATTTTATAGGAAAAAGTTGAGGATGGAAGTTATAAGAAATAATAAAAATTGTTTTATAAAATGTTTTTAAATGGTTAGTTTTTTTAACGATTATGGACAATGATGTATTTATACTATTTATTTATTAATCTAACAAGTTTAAATTTTATTAAACTTCATATTATTATTTTATTAAACTTCAGAAAGTTTTATGACATTATTATATAAATAAATATTTATTACTTAATATTGAAATTATCACCCTAACTTTAAATAAAAATAAATAAATACATACCAACAAAACAACACTTTTGATGATTTTTGAGGACGGCCTATAACATGAATAGGCAATTGGCTATGTATTGGAATTTTGAGAATTTGATTTTTTATTTGATAGGAAAACGCATGGTGAGCACGGTTCATGTCGGATTTACTGAAATCTGTTTTAAAAATTAAATGATTCACATATATAATTTTTATTAATTTGACAACTGTAAAATTTTTAATAATAAAAATTTAATCTGTTTAATTTTTTTAAATGATAAAAAAATTAAATTTATTAATTTCTTTTCCAAACATATTTATATTTTAAAAAGTTAAAATAAGTAGAATGTACAAAATTCTCCGGTTCAATTCAACAAATAATATCTAGACAAAATAAGCGTTAAAGACAATCTTCCTATATATTAATTCATATTACGAATTTTGGAATTTTTAATATTGTTTGTATAATAAAATATTTTTATTAAAATTTAAAATAATAATAAATAAGTTTGTTTGTTTGTTTGTTTTTTTTGTTTTTTTGTTTTTAAATTAAGTGAGATAATATTAATATTTTATAAAAGTAGATATTTATATTTTTCAAAATTATAGTGAATTATAACATATTAAAATAATTTGGAAGGGTTAAGATCTAATTTTTTTTGTAGTTATTTTAAAGTTGATATATATATATATATTTTTAACTTGATAACTTGTTGGAGTAATTTGGGCAAGGCCCAAGTGCAATTATAACACCAATAGACTTCATGCACTCTTTTACAAGCTTCGAGACTCCACCCAGGCAGGGGAACCTACTCCTTGAGCCTTATCACAATAGGCCAAAGATGCCCCCCATGAACTAGGTGGATGGGACACCATCTTATTGTGCCACCTACTCAATCTTCCCATGAGGAGACTAAAGTTGATATATTTTCAATAATGATAATAATAATATAATTTAAAGGTCACAACCAACCCAAACACCAAATTGGTGTATGAGACCCCCTTATTGTTGAGTAGTAAGAGGGAATAAATGCAAAGCAATAGTAGGGAATACATATTAATTAGTGGGGGAATAAATGCAGAGCACTAGTAGGTAATGAATGCTAAGCAATAATTACTTGTTGGTGGCTTCCAACTTGTAGAATTGGAAAACTATGAATGGTTTATGGTTTTTTAATTCCTATTTATTCAATGCTAGGGATGGAGGAAAATAGTGCATGTAAATTCTAACTTATTGTTGTGCTACCAAAATTTCTCCAGAACCCTTATGTTACTAACAGACACTCTTGCTCAGAACATAGAGACTATATTGTGATTATTTATTCATTAAATAATACATTGAGAATGATTTAGAGTGTGGAATTTTCTCCTTGAAGGACTCTCCTTAGGAAATTGTGTTGTTAATGGTTTGTTGTTTATTTCAATTTGCAAATGCTCTATTCTACCTTTCCACGCATTCTTCTCTCAAGGATTAGTGTATAAAAAATATTCTAGGTAACATCCCAAGGATTATCCCTACGTGTATTGTACTTATCATGTGTTAGGTGTTGAAAATGGAAATAATAAATCTTGAAAATGGTATCAAGAAGGATTTTAATTTAATTTTCCCTTGAATTAAATTAGAATAAAATTGTAATTCCACATCACATGAAAACATTTACAAGTTAACTAAGTTAGGATGACTTAGTTGGTTCAGTTAATTCGAGTTGAGGGTCAAACTAGAGGCATGTAGAGTGTCTCCTGCATTATAGGAGCCCTAGTTGAGTTTATTTTGAGTTGTAATTAATTAACTCAAATTATCTAATTTAAATTCAGTTAAACTAGTTCTAACTGATGGAGGAACTAGTAGGAGGTTAGATAGTGGAGTGTCGCTTCATGTGTTCAACCAGTTAACTGATAATTCACTCATAAATAACTCATGCATGTCAATTCTGAGAAAGACCCAGTTGAGATTGGAGTTCAAGGACAATATATTATTAGTTGTATAATTATCCAAAGTGTACAGGTGGTGCATGCCGTCAGAGGAAGGCCTTAGATGAATTGTGTATTTGTGGATGGGAATTGTCCTAATTACCCAAGGAAACTACACAAGGAAATAGGGATCCTGGAGGGTAGAAAATTGGTTAAGTATTGAACCAAGCTTGTATCATTGAGACAACTAGAGATAGTGCAAAGGTTTCTCAACTTGGAGAGAAGCATTTTAATCTTCTCATATTCTTTGACTTATGCAATATACATATAGCGGGGTTTTTAGCTGAGGATTTCCCCAGTAAAATATTTTTTTTGCGTGATTGAATTTCTTTCTCTTTCACGTTTTGTGATTTCAAGATCTAAATTTGTTTTTGCAATTGGCAGAGTAGATTCAAGTATATTGACTTAGCATATTACAATTATCATTTGAATCTACGTGTATTTTCTACATGGTATTAGTGCAGGAATCAATCTAAAGAATACGAGTTTGTTATGTGCAGGTGAATCAAATTTGCATATCTGCTCTTCCAGACTAGCAGCAGGATCAAGATGTCTTTCTTTGGATTGAGACTCAAATATTCCCTTGAGGGTACCTCTAATTACATAGCTTGGAAGGACATGATGGAAGAATTGTTGGAAGACAACGAGTTGAAGGAGTTCATAGACAATGATATTCCTAATCCTGCAGCAACAAATGCTCAAGATCTGGTGGCCCGGAAGAAGAATGTAGAAAAGGCAGGAAGGATTATATTGTAAGGTGTTTGAGATCATATTGTATCGAACCTCCATGGAAAGGAAACTCCATATGATATGTGGAAGGCCTTAACGGATTTGTTTTAGAACAACAATGACCACAGGAAGTTGGCACTGAAGGATAAGCTCAAAAAAATCAATATGGAGGAGGGTAACTGATCCAAGTAGATGTTGGTGTCCACCTGGCACCTATTCCACTTGGAACCCCACCATTGTCTCTTTCAGTGTTCAGTTTCCTTAATTGTAGCACATTTTACTATTTTTGGCATTTTTTCGGTTCTTGAACTTCTGGAGCCGTTTTGAGGTCCTAAACGACATTTTTTTGGGAAAACCAAGGAAAACATGTGTTTTTAATTAGTGTTCTTCACTAAAGTGTTGTAGTCCTCGGATAGATATTTCTAACGAGGTATTGTGCGCGTTAAATGGAGATTGTATGCCAAAGTTATGACCCCGGGAATTTGATGTACCAACTTACCCAAACGGGGCCCATAGTTTTGGCGCTTCATCTCCTAGGGTTAGGTTTTTGGATGTTTACGGTTTTACATTGTTTATCAATAATAAATAGGACTTTGATCCTCATTGTAACATAGTCCAGAGGCATGTAGCCACCACATCTCTTCTTAGAGATAAGCTACCATCGCCCAAGCTAGTTTATTTCCATTATGTTTGTAAGCTTATTTCAGTATTTGATATTAATGAAATGAAGTGTTATTTATGTTGCATATCTATAATTATGGTTATATATGTAATTTTTTGCATTCATGTTTAAGTTTTTATTAGTGGTATTAGAGTGATATGCACTTTCTCGATTTTTCTTTGCATGTCCCCAACAAGGTCGAGATATAAGGATTTAGGGCTCGAATTGGTCAAACCTTTGCAAAACTAACCTCACAAACCTTGACGACCTCCCATGGCAGAAGAGAAGAAAGACTAGGGGGCAAGAGATCCTTTCAAAATATTTCTCGAAGAATACCTCGAGTGACATAGGAACACGATGATGGAAAATTTTTGCCAAATCCTTCAGTGGCTACCCAAAGGCGTCACATCTTCTTCCAACAACCACTCTGGAAGCGCCACACCCTTCAAGGTACAAGTTAACTTTGACATCCCCATATTTGAAGGTCAAATATATGCAGATGTAATAGATAAATGGTTAAATTAGCTAGAAGGATATTTTTCTATTCATGATTTTTCCAGCCGGGAAAAAATTACTTTTGCACTTCTCAAAATTCCCCCCCACGTCAAGTACTGGTGGGAAACCTACTGTGAGAAGAAGGATGAAAGTACACCCTCATGATTTTCAACCGCACCCACTTGAATTCATTCTGGGATGCCATCAAGGAGAAGTACTACCCTATCAGGACATATGAGGATAAATACATAAAGTGGACCATGCTGTGGCAGGAAAGGGACCAAGACGTGCCTGAGTTTACCAATGTTTTTCTTACTCTTCACATGAATTTGGGTATCAAGGATTTTGAGCAGTATTTGGTACTCAAGTACCGCGTTTATCTACACAGGTACATCCAGGATGAGATGGAGTTCCTAGACATCTCCTCGCTCGACACGACGTATTGATACATTGTCAAGATTGAGAAGAAGTTTAAACAAAAAAGTGAGATTTCGAATCTTTGAATCTATATCAAAGGAAAGGCGCCCTCAAACCATAGAGAAAAGGAAAAATCCAAGGCAGGGAAAATTAACATAACGTGCCAAATCCACAAGCAAAGAACAACACCATGAAGACAAATAAGGACACAGGAAAGTGGTGTGAGTTCCAAAAGAGCTCCACTCACAACATAAGTGAGTGTCGGGCCAAGTCAGAACTTGACAAGGGGAATGAAAAAGGGAAGTAGATCATTGAGGCAGAGCCCAGTGCGATTGTGGCTACCACCAAGATCCATAATATTGAGCCTGAAGATCCAAAGGAGGGGGAAATCTTCTTCCACTCACAAATGTGGCTGAAGGGTTCTCCGTTGTAGTTCATTGTCAACAACGGGAGCCAAAAGAGCCTCATTTAAGTAGAGGTCATGAAGCGGCTAGGCCTACTGACTAAAACACATCCGTAACTGTACAACAATGGGTGGCTTCACTAAGGATGAGATCTCCACGTCAACCAATAGTGACGTCTTCCCTACAACATCAAGCCCTTCACGGATGAGGTATTGTGTGATGTTTCTCCTTTTGAAGTTTGTGATGTATTATTAAGACAACCATACTATTGGAAGCGACATGTTGTATACGAGTCGAGACCTTGCTCTGTTATTATTTCTTTGGGTAACAATTTATACAGGATATCGAAGGTACCCTTCCTACCACCATCACTTTGATCTATACTAAGAAATGTGGTAAGATCATCTCCTAGACTGGGAAATTTGTTTTATTTCTAATTCATTCTCAAAGTAAGGGGAAGATTGTATCCACATCCATGGCCCTCGGGAAGGGTTACTCCACACAACATAAGCAGGTGGATACGATCGTGGAAGAATACATAGATATATTCTCCTCACCTACAAGGGTATCGTTGCATTGTCAAGTAAAGTATTCGATCTATCTGACTCCAGAACTACCTCTACCCAACGGGCCGATATATCACCGCTCCATTCTAGAAAATGAAGAGATCAAGTAGAAAATCTAGGAGTTGTTGCAAAAGGGCTCATCCGACCAAGTTCCTCACCTTGTGGAAGCCTGATTGTACTTGTATAGAGGAAGGATGGGACCTAGAGGATTTGCATTGATTATTAGACACTAAACAAAATCACTATTAGGAACATGTATCCAATCCCATGGATTGATGAAATTATAGACCAAATCAAGGGGGCCAAGTATTTCAGCAAGATCGATATGAAGTTTGGCTATCACCAAGTTCCAATAGAGCTCACATATGTATGTAAGACCGCCTTCAAATCCAAGGAAGGCCTTTTTGAATGGTTGGTTATGCCCTTTGGGTTGACAAATACCCCTGCTAATTTTATGAGGCTACTGGATGACATATTGCGGCCCTTCACTAACTCATTCGTGGTTTTTTGTCTAGACGACATCCTTATCTTCAACAAGAGTTGGGAAGAACACTTGCAACATATTCGACAGGTCCTTCAAACACTTTGGTAGCACAAACTGTGTGCTAACTTGGAGAAATGCACCTTTGGCATGAGGCAGGTCTAATATATGGGTTACATCATAGATGAGTGTGGCATGGATGCAGATTCAACTAAGATCCAAGTCATTCAGGATTGGCCAGCCCCGACCACTCTAACAGAGCTTCACAAATTTTTGGGCCTTGCAAATTTTTATCAGAGGTTCTTGTTAGGATTCTCCCGTAATATTCCAAATTAGCTTTCAGCTAGTTGGAATATTAAATTTTTTTTTTTGTACTTAGATAGAAGAATAAGAGGGTAGGGAGACACATAAATCTCCTTAGTAGGAATAAAATCACTCCTAATGTGAATGGAGATCATCTTAATAGTTGGATAAAGCACCCTCATGTGTGAACATGAGTTGGAGCATGTGGATGGGGTCAAGTTTGACCAAATCAACAACACTGGTATGGAGGGAGTGTATAGTTAATGAGAGACAACGCAGTGTGAATGGGAGGAAGTCTCCATGAGATTAGTGGCTTTAATGAGTGGGGCCCAAGGTGAGAAGGCTCACAAAGCGTATAAGGAAGGGGAAGGTAGCAATAGAATCCAAGTTGATTATTATAATGTTTTGGGTTTGTTATGACTTCTTGCTCTCTTCAGCTGTTTAGCGGAGACTGCTGTGTTGTTTATCAAAAGTGTGTTCCCAAGCGGGAATCCCACCCTCATCCTCGGGGGACTTCGAGTGCCCACTCAAGAGAGGTTATTGAGCTACATTTCCACATTCCGGCATCAGGCCAAGCTTCAGTCTTCTTCTACAACATAGTTTCCTCTAGGATTGTGTTGTGTTGCAGGGTAGAAGCAGTGGAGGGTTTACAGGGCCATTTTCTGAGCTTGTTTTCAGTGGAGGAAGCATTCTTTCCATTGGGAGGCTAGCAAGGGAGGTCCTTGGGCATTATATTATCATTTTGCACCGAGCCAAGGTATTATCATCTCCTACAACGCAATTTCCATCATAGACTGCGTTATATTAGTGTGTATTTGCAGTGGAGGATTCAGTGTATCATTTGGAGAGTTATATTTTCAGTGAAGGGATCAACCTTTCATTTGGAGAGTCTATTTGAGGAGATTCCATTCTTTCTACATCATTTTTAGCCACCCCCTTTCAGGTTCCCAGTTGCAGAGCTTATTCAGCCCTAGGGTTGCATTCTGACATTCTGATATTTTGTGTATTTCCAGAAACCCTTTCTAGGTTGTCTTGGAAAGGTGTTTTAGAGAATTGATCTTTATTTCCAACATCTCTTGAGGCACATATCAGTTGTCTTATATCATTGTATGTTTCCAGTTGCAGCTATATCCAATAGGACTGCCCTATATTGATCTTCTGGCATTTGTATAAGCAACAACTATTCATGTATTTGTCTACGTGGTTATTGGAGGCTTGTGTTGTATTGATTGAGTGACTTGATCCTCAAGATTTTATGCCCATTATTTCTGCTATGTTTAGTAAGATGGCTCTACATTTATCTCAAATCTTGGTGTATTTATATTCACTGCTATTATTTCCATTTTTGTGTTCAATATTGCTTCTCTCCCAATTTTGGAATATTACAGTGGTGTCAGAGCATAATCTTGGCTTAGCCTGTGTGTTTTAGCCAATATGTCATCAGAAGAGGGAGAGCCTCTCACATAAAGAGAGAAGAGGTATCTCAATAGAAACCGAAGATATGATTATACAGATAATAGAGAAGACAAGGGAAAAACTTCCATATCAGGAGAAGACGATGACAAGGAGTTTCCCAAGATTCTTCTTCAAACCATGCAAGATATTTCAAGAGAAATCAAGGAGATGAGGATGGATATACATAAGGAATCCCCTAAAGGGTTTCTACATGGAGAAGGCTCTGGAATTTCACATCACTGGCATGATCAACCAGTGAAGCAGCAGGTTTCCCAACACTCCACTATGCCTACATTCTTAACAGTGGGAAATGGAGGATTTCAAGAACAAGAAAATCTTGAAGATTACTTTCTTGAGTATGAATCTCAATCTCAGATATTCAAATATCATTTGATTTTTCAGGAGTTTTGTCAGATCAAGGAAAATAGGAGAGCCCAACATCACAATAGAGGTGGAGGATTCATACAAAACAATGATCTTCACTAGACTATGGGTAGATTCTTCTTGATCGCTTTTGATGGGTCATCCAAATGCACAACCAAATCTTGGGTAGAGAAGCTAGACATCTACTTCTATTTGAACCAAGTACTGGAGATGGAAGCCATCAAAATAGCAGTGCTGCACCTTGAGGGTGAGGCACATGATTGGTGGTTTCATGGTATTTCTACATTGGGGCATGCCATTGTGATTGCATATTCAGAGTTCACGAGGAGGTTTGTGGAGAGGTTTGATCGAAGAGACCCAAAGGCACCTTTTATTGAGCTAGCCAATCTCAAACAATCAGGTAACCTAGAAACTTACATTTCTGGATTTTTAAAACTTTATGTTATGGTTCTTGATTTATCTACAGCTAGGAGGGTCTATATGTTTATTGATGGGATAACAGAGCCTCTACATGGGTTGGTTAAATCAACCAAACAAACTACCCTTCAAGATGCTGTTGAAAGGGATAGAGATATACAAGATTCTTTGCCAAGGGCAAAGGCACCATTTCAAAAAAAGCCATCTTTTCCATCAAAGGGAAAATATGTGAAGGCTCCTCCTTTAAAGGAGAGCCAAAACAAAGGACCTCTTAGTGATGATGCTAAAGGATACTTGAGGAGAAGGAAGCTTTGCTTCACATGCCAAGAATCATGGGCACCCAGACATAGATGTGCAGCTGGGAAGGCACACTATATAGAGCTATTTTCTGATGATGAAGAGGAAGGAGTAGAGGAACCAGAAGGAGGTCACAATGTTGGGATAGCAGGAGAGGATCCACCACCACCAAGAGGTGGGAATGGAGCATTTGCTCCAATTGGAGGGGCCCTTGCATATTTGTGAGGAGTACCCAAGTACTTGACTTTAAGAGTTTGAGGTTCCATTAAGGATCAGAGGGTATCAATGTTGATTGATAGTGGGGCTACCCACAACTTTATTGATGCCCAGATAGTGTAGGGGAGGTCAATACCTACTGATGACTTTGAGGGATTTTCAATTTTGGTCCCAAGAGCTAGAACCATGTAGTGCATGAAGTATGTTTGAGCATTATCTGTCACCATGGGAACATACACATTGACTAATCACTTCTTGGTTTTTGATATCCCTGACACCAATGTGATATTGGGTGTGCAATGGTTGATTACTTTGGGGAAGGTCACCAAAAATTGGGACACCGTACAGATGGAATGGATAGATAAAAGGACCGGTAAGCATCAGGTGATTAGGGACATGCACACTTATCCCTCTCAAACAGTTTCCACACAGAAAACAAAGTTGGATTTGCGCAGTGGAAGCAAGGACCTAACAATCTAATCAGTTATGCAGATGACCTTGGCCCATGACACATTACTATTTAGAGGCATTCCACTAGCGAGGCCACTGGATCGAGAGTTGATGGGAGACATCTCACAATAGGTTGCACCACTCATAGATCCAGGAGGGGTGAGGACCTTGGGAGGACTTGGCACAACGAAAAGAGTTTTGGTTAGGCTCAAGGAGGAGGGATACATTCTCCCAATATCAGTATTACCAAATCTCACTAAACATCTTGTGCTGAGAGAATATTTTTCAGGGATGGATGATGGCACCATCATGGTGCAAGGAGACCACTCTATGGCTTTGGAGAACCATAAGATACTTCCACATAGGGATGAATCTTCCACACATGGTAGAGGATGGTGGCCACTGATGCATACATTGGCCAAAATCAAAAGGTTTTGGATGGGTGATAGCTTCCTATGGAAGGCTAACCTCCAAAAACTTCAACCTTTACTTGAGCAGGAGAAGCTACAGGAGGGGCAATAGAGGCAGGATAGCAACATCTTGACATATAACTTTGGCATGGGATATGTCAAAGAAGAGGGAAGCAACATGACAAGTGCTTTACATTGCAAACCAGCAGTGCTTTCATTGTTGGGTATAGATCCTTATTGGAGATCTCAGCTGTCGGTGGAATACTTTAAGGATCTCTTCACATGCAGAGTACTTGATGGCAAATTATTAGATGGGAGATATGCAGTGAGAGATGGGGTCATATATTATTAGAGTAGGATATTCTTGACTAGAGCATAAAATCTCAAGGAGAAGATGCTACATGCAACATATGAGGATTTTCTCTCCAGCCACACTGATTTCATGAGGGCATACCAAACTATCATGGAGGGGTTCACTTGGGAAGGTTTCAAAGAGGATATGTACCAACATATCAAAAGATGCATGGGTTGTTTGGAGATTGAAGAGAGACATAACTCATTGGGAGAGTTATCACAACCACTTCCTTTCCCATTTGGAATGAGGGGAGGCCCATCTATGAGCCACTTCACTAGCTTGCTCAAGGTACATGGTAAGGATTGTGTTTTTGTGCACAATGATCCACTAACTAAGTGCTTGTATTCCTTTGCCATTCATGTACAATTCATTGCTCCAAAAGGGGGCACTCTTTTCTTTAGAATGCATGATCTACTTAGAGTCATAATCAGTGATGGGAATGGCCACTCCCTGGGAGATTTTTGGGAGATGATATCTTACTCAGGGTGTACTCAGTTGGCACCACACATTATTCACCTTCTCCAATCATGTGAGAGGATTGGGGCAGCAAGAAAGTGGTTGGGAAACCACTCATCATATCATATTCTGAGGCAATTAGGAGTAAAAATGTGTTGGTTCCACTTGAGGGACTATTATCCTCCTCTGGTATTACATATGGCAGCTAGTATGACTTTGATTATGATCCCATATGTTGATGATGTTCTTATCATTATTGTTGGCATGATTGGAGGGATGACACATGGACTGGATTTTCCCATTGGGAATGAGATTCCCTACACTCCTTATGCCTCATTCTTCAAGGGGAACAATGAAAGTGTATGGTTGCTACAATAGATCTCTTGTTTCCTTATGAGGTGAGCCATTTGGTTGACTTGAGCACTTGGGAGGAGCATCTCATGAGCACTTTGGAGGAGCATTTCAAGGATGGATTGATTGGGGGACACTTGGTTCATGAGGGGATCTCATCATTGGGAGGTGTCACAAGGGAAGGAGGAGAAGTCTCACAGAACTCACCTTTACAGTTGCTTGAGGACAAGCAACATTTGGGAGGGGAGGACTATAATATTCCAAATTAGCTTTCAGCTAGTTGGAATATTTTTTTTTTTTTTGCTACTTAGATAGAAGAATAAGAGGGTAGGGAGACACATAAATCTCCTTAGTAGGAATAAAATCACTCCTAATGTGAATGGAGATCATCTTAATAGCTAGATAAAGCAACCTCATGTGTGAACAGGGGTTGAAGCATGTGAATGGGGTCAAGTTTGACCAAATCAATAATGCTGGTATGGAGGGAGTGTATAGTTAATGAGAGACAACACAGTGTGAATGGGAGGAAGTATCCATGAGATTAGTGGCTTTAATGAGTGGGGCCAAAGGTCAGAAGGCTCATAAATCATATAAGGAAGGGGAAGACAGCCATAGAAGTCAGGTTGATTATTATTATGTTTTGGGTATATTATGACTTCTTTCTCTCTTTAGTTGTTTAGTGGACGCTGTTGTGCTGTTTAGCAAAAGGGTGTTCCCAAGTGGGAATCCCACCCTCATCCTTGAGGGACTTCGAGTGCCCACTCAGGAGAGGTTATTGAGCTGCATTTCCAAATTCTGGCATCAGGCCAAGCTTCAATCTTCTTCTTCAACGCAGTTTCTTCCAGGATTGTGTTGTGTTACAGGGTAGAAGCAGTGGAGGGTTTACAGGGCCATTTTCTAAGCTTTTTTTCAGTGGAGGAAGCATTATTTCCATTGGGAGGCTAGTAAGGGAGGTCCTTGGGAATTATATTATCATTTGGCACTATTCCAAGGTATTATCATCTCCTACAATGCAGTTTCCATCATAGACTGCATTATATTAGTGTGTATTTGCAGTGGAGGATTCAATGCATCATTTGGAGAGTTAGATTTCCAGTGAAGGGATCAACCTTTCATTTGGAGAGTCTATTGGAGGATATTCCATTCTTTCTACATCAGTTTTAACCACCCCCTTTCAGGTGCCCAGTTGCAGAGCTTATTCAGTCCTAGGGCTTCATTCCAACATTATGATATTTGGAAACCCTTTCTGGGTTGTCTTGTAAAGGTGTTTTAGAGCCTTGATATTTATTTCCATCATCTCTTGAGGCACATATCAGTTGTCCTATATCATTCTATGTTTCCAGATGTAGCTATTTCCACTATTACTGTGTTGTATTGATCTTCTGGCATTTGTATATGCAACAACTATTCATGTATTTGTCTATGTGATTTTTGAAGGCTTGTGTTGTATCGCTTGAGTGACTTGATCCTCAATATTTTATGCCCATTATTGCTACTATGTTTAATAAGATGGCTCTAAATTTATCTCACATCTTGGTGTATTGATATTCACTGCTATTATTTCCATTTTTGTGTTCAATATTGATGCTCTCCCAATTTTGGGATATTACATCTTCCATATCACTTGTCCTTTGAGTCAGATTACTAAGGGTGGGGTGAAAGAAAATTTTTTCTGGTCCAAGTCCCAACATAATTTTTTTGTTGAGTTGAAGCACCACCTCTGCTCTGCACCAATACTCACACTGCCAGACTTGCAATAACCATTTGAAATTGAGACACATGCCTCCAAATATTCTATTGGTGCAGTCCTCACCCAACACAGGCATCCACTGACCTATCATAGTGATACACTTTCTGATATAATTCGGAAGTACCCCACCTTAGATAAAGATATGTATTCCATTATGCAGGCTTGCCAACAATGGAAGCATTACATTCTAGGGAAGGAGACGGTCATCCACACCGATCAACGACCTCTTCAGTTTATATAGACACAAGAGAAGTTGTAGAATGATCACCATCAGAAGTGGCCTACATATATGCAAAAATTCCACTTGAACATTAAATACAAAAAGGGCAAGACCAATCATGTTGCAGACTACCTTAGCCACCCCCCAGTTGCAGCACTAACTTTTGTTCTCAACTCTTGTGGTCATGAGACCTATGGATGGCTTCAACTATACAAAAATGTTCAAATGTTCCCTTCCACATATCAGATGCTAATATATGAAAAGAAAGTTTCCGATTTCCTCCTCCAAGACACATTATTATGCTACCTGTGGCACCTTTGTGTTCCTTCAAGCGAGCATGCCAAGATGATTTGGGAGGTGCACTATGATTGGATCGCAAGACACTTTTGTGTGGAGAAAATTGTGGTTGTACTACATAATTACTTTTATTGGCCAAAAATCCTATTGGATGTTGGGAAATATATCGTATCTTGCACTTCCTGCGCCATCACCAAGCCAACCACCAAGAAGCAAGGCTTGCACACTCCTCTGTCTACTCCCAGCCAACCATGGGAATCCATCTCCATGGACTATATTTCTGGCCTCCCTTCTACCAAGCATGGTAATGACTGTGTATTTGTGGTCATGTACACAATTTCTAAGATAAGTATCACAACAAAGGACACTTCCAAACTCTTCTTTGAACGAGTGGGTACATTTTGGGATCCCATAGACAATTATATCAGATCAGGATAGCAGGTTATTGAGCACATTCTGGTCAAGCCTATGGATACTGTTGGACACCAAGCTCACCAAGTCGACTACTTTCCTTCCCTAGAATAATGGCCATATGAAGATTGTTAATAGGATGATAGTGCACATACTCCGCATGTACAACTCCAAGCATCCACAGACCTGGGATGGGAGTCTTCCCCATGTGCAACACTGTTATAGAAAATCTCTCCATAGCTAGATTGGTTGCAGTCCCTTTCAAGTGGGTCTAGGATTTCGCCCATTGTGTCCAATTGATGTTTCCATGCCTCATGCGACTACACAGACATAATCCACACATGTATTGTTTGAGGCTGATAAAGCGACCATATTTATTGAAAACATCCTACACATCCATCAGCAGGTTCATGACATCTTGGAGAAGTCAAATTCCAAGCACAAGTAATGACATGATCAACATCGGGTTCCACAGAAGTTTTAGGTGGACGAAAAATTTTGGTTGCATTTGTAGAAAGAATGCCTTATCAGAGCCCATTGGAAGCTTATACCACTCAAATATGGTTCTTAAACCATTACCAAGGTTATGGGAGACAATGATTTTGAGATCAGAATTCCCCCATTCCTCGCCCTGCACCCAATGCTAAATGTGGAGTGCCTTTGACCATACTTCCCACTACTATTGTACACTTCAGACATTGTAGAACAAATCACACCAACAAAGTTAAACCCAGAATGCAAGGAACAGGACACAACTGATTGGATTATGGGCACATAGATCAAGAACACTCGCTAGTAGAATATAAAACTATATTGGGTTGTCAAGGCTGGTAAACTCCTGCACCAAGGTAAGTGGCTCACCGAGGACTGAATTCAGCAAAATTTTCCCTATCTCATGGAGGCACTCAACGCAATGGGGACCATTGCTTCCTAAGGGGGGAGGATTGATCCAGGTGGATGTTGATGGTAACCCACCTATTCCACTTGGACCCCCACCATTGTCTCTTTAGTGATTCAGTTTCCTTAATTGTAGCACAATTTACTATTTTTGACAGTTTTTTAGGTCCTGAACTTCCAGAGCCATTTTGAGGCCATAAACGATTTTTTTTTTGGAAAACTGGGGAAAACATGAGTATTTGAATGCATTTTTACACTTCAAAGTTGTATTCTTCATATATATATTTCTAACTAGGTATTGTGCACATTAAATGGAAATCATATGCTAAAGTTACGACCCCGAGAAGTTGATGTACCAAATTAACCAAACATGGCCCATAGTTTTGGCGTGTTGGCTTGAGTGGTCCTGACCCAAGTTCGGTGTGCAAGGTTTGCCAACAAACCCCTATACTACTGGCCCTTTCGGCAGTGACCTGCTTTTGCAGGTCACAGTCTCACCCGAAGTAGTATGGGTGGGTGCTGGAACCAGGTTTTCGCATCCTGAGAAAGGATGGGTAAGGCAAGCAGAGCTGCGTTCTGTTTCTGTAATTCCTAGGTTACCTGGTTCTTTGCAGGGTTAAGTATGTATCTATTTGCATCCACGTGCACTAGATCTATAATTATATACTTTCTATAACATCAACACAGTATTATATAAATAAAGCAGAACAAATCTAGATCCAAGCATTTAGTACACAAATCTTCACAGCGAAAAGACATAAAATACATAACACAACAATTATCAACAATTCATACAATAGTACTCACAGATTCAAATCTCTAATAATCCTTCGCATTCATTCATTCATCAATCTTTCCTTACAATTCCCTTCCCAACCTGTGCACACAGTAGCAGGGTCCGCACACGGCTGGACTAGGATCTCCGCGCACACAACCAGCAGGAGTCCGTTCCCTAAAACCCAAACAGACAGCTTAAGCAATAGATCGCATCAATATCTCATAAATTCCTATCCTTTTAGATACAAAATACATCTCTATTTATAACAATCTAGCTCCGACTTTCCTATGGTCCGCAACCCATGGTTTTCGGACCCCTAGTTTACCCTTTGACCCATTACAATGCGTTTGGGGCTCTGACCCGCCCCAAAACCCTAGCGCTATACTAAATATAATCAAACAGTAATCAAAATGGACCAGTTTCACAACTTGTTAGGAGACCTCGTTCCAACAGTCCCCCAACACAATCTTGTGACTCATCCCGAGTCACTGCAGTGGTGCGACTTCCATTTGCGCGCACAAAGTGTCCAGAGTGTAGACAAGCGGAGGGAGTACATCCAGACTTTGGGCCGCAGCTTGCTGCGCAATGTTGAACAACGTCAGGGAGGTAGGCCCATCTGTATTCGCAATGACCCGTTCTAACAGCCGGTGGAGCCGTGCGATGGCGGACTGAGCATCGTGTGCGAGCTAGAGTGCGATATCAGACCATGGATTCAACTGTTTTCGAACAAATCTCTTGGAGTGCCAAAGGTCCTCAATCCTGTCCATGGTGGCTAGGCACTGCACAGAAACAGGGGAAGGTGTGGAGGCTCGGACTTGATCTAGAACAGCTTTTGCCTGCTGTAATTCTTGCTGGATATGCTGAATCGTGGAATGGTGTTGCACTACCGTCCATAGCTCTATAGTTGTTTCGACCAACTGTGCTCCTTACATCATCTGCTCCTCAATGATATGCATTGCGTCTGTGACCATGGCAATCCGCTGGGCCCAGAATTTTGGAGGTATGTCGTACTGCTACTGCCTATCCCGGTCACGGCGGTGAACCTCCCGCATCACTCTGGAGGATAGTCTTTGTAGCTCTGAACTAGATAGCTATGCTAATTCTAGTTGGATGTTCCCAGTATTTGGGTCGAGAGTGCGAACTATGGCAACGCGAGGGAGTGAACATACATTGCTTCGGGAGGGTGGCGCTCGAGAGCTGCAGAGACATCGCAGCATGTCCCTGTATCTCAACGTTCCTTCTGTGTGTGGGCCGCAGACAATCCTTACTGTCGGAAGCCCGCAGTCCTATAATTGCACTCAGCAGTCCCAGATTCTCTTACCAGTTCTTTCGGCGGGTCCGGGTCCATATTTTTAACAGACATGCGAATGATACAGAGAATATGGATGAACACAAAAATCCGAAACGCGGATAGCTAGAGCCTATTGAACGGTGAATAAATAGCCCAGCGCGAAGTTTCCCAAACATTCGTGCCTCCTCCGGAGTTATTTAATGGAGAAGTATCTCATTCGTGGCATGTACCCTCAATCCTTCAGACCGTTCTTACCATAAATTGTTGCATTAATGTTCTGCCGCCTGTTTTTCATACTTGCGGGGGTCTTTTATTATTAAATCAGGACATGCTGATGGTTATCCTTCATGCCCTAGGTCGTGTCCATGAAATGTCAGACCATAGATGACGCTTGTATGTCGATTGCGTACCTGGGATGAGGGTCGAGGCGAGGTGTATCTACAAGTTGGTCAAAAATCTTGTCGAGACCTTTATTTCACTCGTGGATGGGACATCCCTGTGTGAGAAGGCTGCGTCATACGTCCTTATGTAATTTATTACTTGAGATGTTCGCAGATCTTCAGACAGGTCTATAATCTTATGTGTGTTGAGGGCTGTGGTACACCAGTAATTCTGTTCGGGCAAGGTTCGATCGCACTCTTGAGTGTTGCACCTCAGTAGGTATCCGCGTAGGTCAAATGACCTCAGAGCCCATCTGGCCACAGAGGTCCCTATGCGCAGGATCACCCTACTCCAGTATTTCCCCTGAGTAAAAAATACCGATCCTTGCGTAGGTGTTTCACATAGCGTTAGCGGTAATGCTTCTGGCCTATGGTCCGTGGGACTCTTTAGTTCATCAAGCTAATGATCTTCACTTGCGTCCTCTTGACAGGGCGAGGTTCTTTCTGTGGTAGAGATGCGACGGAAATTCCTGATGGTCTAAAGGCTTTGCAGCACTGAAACCTCATGCAACCGACCTTGCCAATTCTCCAACTCTTCATCGGAGTTGGAAAAACATTTACTGTCCTTTTCCCAACAGAGCATTCCTTCATCTGTGGGGTTAACCTGATCTTTGTCTTGCGCAGTTATCTTATAAATGTGATCCAATTCCTCCTTTTCATAGGATGGCTTTGTGTACGGCGGACCTTCTATTGGGTCTAGTGGTACTATGACACATGTACCTTTGTTTTCGAACACCATGCTGCATTTCTTGAGATTGATGACACCTCCCATGTCTATTTCCCAATCCAGTCCAAGGAGCACAGGGTAGGGGTTCACATCCTCTACTATTTCTATTACTTCAAAATCAGCTAGGACCTGTACCCCTGCGATGTCCACCATGACTTTTAGTAATCTACCTAGAGGGATGATCTTTTGTTGATTTTCCATTCGTAGTTGAATAGTGGACCATTCCAACTTAGGCTCCCCCATTCGTTGCCATGTCTATTTTGGTAAGACGTTCGCATCCGATCCAAGATCTAAGATAACCTGATCCATCTCACAGTCTCTGATCTGCACAGTCAATCGCATCTCTCTCCCGGTGTGTTTCTTATAGTTGTACAGCTTGTGTACATCCTCGGTCTCAGGGATCAACTTGGGCCGAGCTGCGTAGGTATTCAGTAATGCTAGGAGATTTCCTACCGCCTGCGGATTCCTTAGTAACTTCAGACATGCCTTTAAAAAGGGCTCAACTCATTCTTCTATCTGAGGATGCGCGAAGGCTGCCAATGGTGCTTGTTCATTGAAAGGCACTCCTTCCCGAGAGGCAAGCCCTCCCTTAGCTCCTTGGGTGACCAGCCCACTACATGTCATGACTTTTACACTCAGATCTGCATGTCTTAGCTCGGTTTTAACTCTTTATACATTCTGCATCGGGGTGGGCTACTTCTCCTGCATCTTGGCTATTAAGATTGGGCAATCTTCTACCTCATGATCCAACTGCCTACAGTACTTGCATGATGGCCTGGTGGGATTAGGGAATTATTTGGTAAAGTGCCCTATTTCCCAACAATTATAACAGATTAGTTGCCCACATCCTCGACCTGTGCTTCCTCCCCGACCTATTCTGCCTCGGGACGATTATCCTCCAAAGTGTGCAGCAAGTCTTGGCGACACACGGTCTGATTGCACCCTATATAATTTCCCACGATCCATCATTAAGTCATATGTGCAATAGTTCTGCTCATCATGTCCCATTGATCGGCAGAATCGACACCTTTGTTGCTTCAGTTCTGGGACATACACACCTAGCCGAGGGCAATGGTTCGTATCCTGTCGCCCTACTACCCGACAATCATCACACCAAAGCACAGATCTGCTCGATCCTAGTCGCAACAGGACAGGTTCTCTACTTGCCCCTGGACGTATCGGACTAGGTCCTCCTACTTGCATATAATCGGTTGATGGCGGTAAAAACCCACAGTCCTGGTTTTTGGCAAATATTTCGTCAAAGCTATGTGCACAAATGCATTAAAATTTTATTTCCCAACCAATCCAAAAATCTGGGCAACTCAACCTGGTTACTTTATTTTTAACTGGAAAATTAAATCTATCTGTGTATGAAAACGAACCCCAAGTTCTTCTATCCAACACAATCTCATCTGACAATTTAATTGAGGCGGAAGCCCTTCTCTTACTACCTTCCTTCACCAAGGGAGTCTACTTTACTTCTCTTGTTCAGATTCATTTATCAAATTCCTAGAATTTGATTAATGAATACAATGATAGTTTTTATATAACTCACATAAGAGGCAACCCTTATATATCTCAACAACAAGTCCCTTGGCATTTAAATAAAGCACCAAACTATATATATATGTCCTTTGAATAATACACCGAGACTATATCTCGCCTTTCTTTCAAAGGTTATAAAACCCTTTCATGCATGTAATATGCCACCTTGTTGAACCTAACTCAATAAAGGTTTGACCATTATATTAAGCCAAAGGATCCTATATTAAAGGTTTGTCCATCCCCTGAAATATTAATACTACAACCCGAACCTTGTAATCCGCCCCCGCAAGCGGTTCAACTATAACAACCTTATAATAAGGTCGGACCCCGCTAACCTTAGGGATAACATTCATTTTATAATTGGGACTCCATAAACGCCTGGTCACGTATATACAAATAAACCTTGGTCAATATAACAGTATGCACGTACCTCTGTTAACCCCGCAACCTTAGTTAGGACAACAATAGTCAATGTATATGTGCGTGGGCCCAGTGCTAACATGTATTCCACATCCTACGGTTGACGACTTATCAGATCACTTGGGATGATCCGACGACCCTTGTGAAGTTTCACAAAACTTTTGGAGCCGAGCGTTAACACTCAAGAATTACGCGAAACATGTTGTTTTGTGAATCCGCCCTTAGCTGGCGTGTCAAACAGACATTGGATCAGGTTTTTTTCTCGTGGTTTCACCTCCAGGAAAAGGTGGTGCGCAATAGGTGGATTTTCTCACAAAATCACCCAACTAATACCTTCGGTTTCACGCTCACCTCTTGGTTCTGTTACTTCCTCGCTCCAGGTTCCACCTTCTGCTCCGTGTTTATACTTCGAAGATCTGCTCATCCGCACAGGGCCTAACATAGGCTTGAATGGTTCAACATCAAAGGTTAGCTCGTTGCGTCCTCAGTGGAGGGGTTAATACCTCGGTCTGCTGTATTACGGTCATAAGAAAGGGATGGGTGTTGATTTATACAAATCGAACCCAATTATCCTCACAATTCGCACAAATACTGGGATGGCATCGACCAAAACCTCTACACCGAGCTAATGCAGAATTCTATGCAGAATTAAACCACAAATCGATATTAAATATTGATCCTCCCTTCAGGAATAAACAAGAAATCAAATACCAAGCTTTCTTGATTCTGGCCAAAACTCTAATGAGATTCGACCCCAGTGTTCAATCAACCATTTCTTAGGTACCTACACAGGGTCCCTACTAACTCTTGTCACAGAATTATTTACGCATTCCACATATGTTCTTATCACTGAATACACAGACAAGCCTTAAAGCAATCATAGAGTCTCCCTCATACTCAGTTCATGGAGACTCGAGGCACTCTTACATAGAACTTAAACCAACAAAATGCACGAGAAGTACTGAAACAATTCTTCTATGACATATACTTGAAATTACTTACAACATCTGATCTGGCTAGATCTCCAATCAAATGGCCTTCTCGCTTCCTACTCTATACAGCCCTATGCAGTTACATGCAGGTCTTTTAGCAGCCACCTATTATGCCTGTTAGGCTTATTTTTATACAAGAGCCCTGAATCGGCTCAACTCCTCTAACGCTCGAAAACTCTTCAAATCTCTAACTCTTAGACTAACCTTCTGACAGACAGAGACGTACTGTCTCTTCCTATGCCCATTAGTCATCCGGGCAGTTACATTTTCCTCTCTAATTAACTAAAAATAACTCAGCTGTGAATAATTACATGGGGAAATAAAACATGAGACCCCCCTTTATATTTATTTATGTAAAAAGGTTATTTTGAGCCTAATGCCCCTGCATCAGACTCTGCAAAAGATACGGAGTTTGGGCAATATATATTCGATGTTTGACTATTTGGGGTTACCATATCATTTTGATAATGGAAAAGCAACATGGTCCATCTTTGTGAGTGGGAGGACCTCTTTGTTTTTGATATTTGGATGGCAAGGGGAATATTTTTTAAAATTGATGGAGATGAATTGTAAGGTTGTATGTGTATATCCTCTTAAATATATTATGCTGGAAGCATGATGTTACTAGCATTGATGTAACCACAAAATAGAACCATTCATCCAGAAGCTTGGAATTATGTTGAATTATGATAAAATGATTAAGATATCATTTTAATATAATTTCTTTATCATTTTGATGGGGAGTTGAAACAACATTCATGGAGGGATGAGAAGGCCTGCCACCTTGCCACTTCCTATAGAATTAAAGAGGGTGATGGCATGGTCAAGACTCAACTCCCCTTATGTAGTCGCACATGTTATGAGTAATGTGGAACCAATAATTTAATATGGTCATCTTCATGAGCTTCGCGGTTTCTTGCCAAGGTTGGAATTGCTTTGCTATTTTCTGGTACCTTTGTGATATCACTAGGCTACAAGTGGGATTTTTCCTTTCTAGGGTCTGGTTGTGTGGCGCTCTAGTGAAGGAAGGCTTAAGCCCTCTTGCTATGGCCTTCCATAGTCCTTATCCCATTTTCGATTGGAAATTTCGCTACCTTCTCATGATAGCATGGGTGCATCCGACAAGTCTAAGCGACATCCAGTGAGGGGGTCGATACCAAGACTTCATCGAGAACTTCTGGAACGAGCACACCTCCTAGACATTGGTAACTTTTTTGTTTTCTGCCATCTCTAGCTAGCATTGTCTTTACAATTATGTGGTTTTGATTCTCTAGTCCATGATTATGGATATTATCATTGAGGTTGATAAGGCTATTGTTACTCTTGTAGTATGAGTCCTTCTAGCTCCCCTCCAAAACCAAAACACCCTCTTACTACCTACCTTGGTCTCACTTTTACTGTTGCTACTCTTCTGGCTTGCACTATTTTCATTCCCTACACTTTGGAAGCATTTCTCTCACTTGCTTTGTGTTGAACTCCCTCTAGCTCTCATTCCCCTGACTCACATCCATCTCCTAAATTTAATATTGTTGGGTTCCAACCCTCACTTAGCCTCATGTCAAGGCAAATAATGTGCTCGAGATGTGGTTCTAGTGGTCCAGGCTCCTCAAGCAAACCCATAGCTCAGACCCAAGCTTAGTAAAAAACTGAAATTATAATTCTGTCACCCTTCCTAAAGTGCAAGAATTTTTTTTCCAACTTGCAATCTAGGTTGCAAATGATCTAAATGCCCATTTGGAATTAGAAATTCAAGTAAAAGTCTCTGACTAGGTCTTAGACCCTAGCCATACTAAATGTCATAGGAACCAACGTTTTCATTCCATCGCCCTAAATTGGAAAATGAAAACTCTATTAGGCCACACTATCAAAGAAACATATGAGGATCAAAATGAAATCATATCCCGCGTCGACGACATCCAACAGATTCAAAACATCAGCACTCTTGTCTAGTTAGTCTGGATGCCCAACTGGCCCACATTGAGAGGCATCTTCAGTGTGGGAGACACTCTCCATTAGGCCCAAGCACACATGACCTCGCCCTGGATACTTCCTCTCATAACTAATGCATGCACTAATATCCTGGTTTTTTCATGTTTATGTTTAAGGAATTATATTTTATTTTATCATATGGTTGACCGTTGTGGTTTTCTAGCACTACCCAATTGATTATATGTAAGTTTTTTTATAATTGTCCAGACATCTATCTTGGCATAGCAATACTCAGACAATAGGTTTATTTTTGTCCTTTTTGATAAATAGAAGAATGTTATAATATCTCTATTGCCATTGGTTTGGTTTCCTTTGTGGTAGGCCTCGACAATAAGGTTGTCTCCTGATATGTTTATAAAATGGGTTGAAAATAAATAAATATTTTTATAATTAACTATTTCAATTTATCTTCTTTTCATATTTTTTCCCTTGTGAAGATGTATTATTTATTTTATATGTTGTACGATGACATTTTATTTATTTATGTGGCGATTATTTAGAAATTTTTTATCTACATTATACATTATTAAACAAGGTAGTAAGTTAACTAGTGGACATGTTTTGTCTCAAGTGTAGATTAGTTGGTGATGGAGTGCACTAGTAAGGCACTCCTCATGACGCCATTGGTTCAAAACTCAACTAGTCCTATGTACTACATGCAGGGAAGTGTGGATAACCCTAGAGGTTATAATTCTAGTTAAAGGAATTGACCTAGTGTCACACGAGTACGAGCTCGTGCCAATTGTTGATTCCACTAGATACCAATGAAAATAGTAGACAAGCTCAAACATTTTTACATTGTAAGTTTTATCTCATTGATGGGAACATTGACATTAGGATTTTGTTTTGAGGGGTTTTGGTCCATTTTAAGATGATCCAAATCATCAAATGTTGAAAAAGTAAGTATATTGAGGAAGGACTTTGCCATGTCGGCTAAAAAAAAACTCATTGAAAAATTTAAGTTCGTCCACTTGTTAAGCCACTTTTTTAAAATGAATATATTATGAACTAAAAATTAGTTTAGCTAATATAACAATCCAAGCTAAAATATCTATGGGTGTATAACCCTTGTGTGAGAGAGAATGTATTTGAATTCACAATGTTAGGTTCCTTTTGTCAACAAAGGAGCTTAACACAATTCAAACAAGCCAAATTGATTTAAGTGAATGTTGTTAATAGGATAATGTGTCCTTTATTCATCCCCATATCCCCTCAAATTTTCCCTTCACTCATTTTAGAAGTATGCTAGGTATTATAAGGAAATTGAAAATAGATAACTGTGTATGTAAGTTAATACAATACAATTTAAGTTAAACTTGTTCTTTTACCTTAGGTACCTAGGCATAACCATGCTCTAAGTGGGGGAAGACTCACTTCTATGAGGAGGGATAGGACACGATGTATTTCCTGTGATTTTGAGATTATAAATTATAAAACAATTTTTTATTTGCTCTATATTTCTTCATGATTCTCTAGATATATGAGAGCCCGAAACTTCAAAACTATATAAGATAACATGAGTGATGAGAGTCTCAAAGAGAAGTTTCTTCTTACACCATCAGTAAAGGTTCATTGATTTACAAGAGTTTTCAAGTCCACAATAAGCTTTCCACCCTCCATTTACTGTTTTCTCAATATTATAGTTCTAGTTAAGATTGTGACAAAGATTAACTTCAATATATTTGTATGAAGTCACTCCCTCCATGTTATTATTGTCATCCATGAAATTCATTTTGGATTTAATTATCATAACCTTCATTGTGTCAATCTTAACAATCATAGCCATAGTAGAGAAAAAATACTTGAGAATTTTAGTTGTTTGTCGAGATCATAAAGACTCCTCGCCATAAAAAAATATCATCAATATAAAGAAGAATGACAATGACTATACTAGCTATAGTTGTGCTGACACAACCTACTTCTTGTAAATAGCCCTCTAACTTGTCATTGCATATGGTGAAAAGGGTAGGGAACAAGGATAACCTTGCTTAAATACAATACTATAATTAGTTCATGTAGGCCAACCTCAATATTCCTAAACTTAGAAACAATGTTCTCCTGCAACGTTATTGCAAAAACTCAACTTGAAAGCAATTTTTAGCTCTTCTAAACTAATCCAAAATATAGTTCCACACACTATGTCAAAAGCTTTTCTAAAGTCAAGAAGACAACACAAGGGATTGTTTTTATTATTATGACACTCTTACACAATGATCCTAAGTGTAATAAGGTGGTCTGTAGTTGAGTGAGAACTCCTAAATCTAGCTTGCCCTTTAGCCCCTTTTTTTGAAGCTTTTTACCCATACATGGATCTTATTTTCCAAAATAATTCTATCTGAGTAGATATCGACGTTTTTTTTCTACTAAAATACCGATTACCAAGCACCATGCAAATGCCACTTTCTTACCTCTTACACTGAATTTGAAATGTTGCTAATTGAATTGTTTGGTTTATTTATTTATTTATATTTAGAATGAGAATATCTGGACAATAAGTAACTTCGAAAGATCGACTACAACTATTATGCCAGATATAACTATTTCATAAATGCCACAAAAAGACCAATGGTTCATCAAACTACTCAAACTAAGATCCTTTCGATAAATAATTTAATATTTTTATGATCCATATTTTACCCATGTCATAATTCATTGTTGTACACGTGGTCTCCTTATCCCCATCACAGGGGAAAACTTAAAAAAAACGCACCTAGGACCCATACGTACACATCCACCTCAAGAGAGTTGTTGGTTTGATATCATGAAACCACTTTGAGGTACTTTGCGTCGCATAAAACAAAAGTTTAGTTAGTGAGGGGATGAGGGAAAAATTATTACACCAACCACAATCTTTTCAAATGTTTGAATCGTACAACATTTCAAATACCACCACAACATAATAATGTTTGGATGAGATACTTGTTTTTGATTTATTTGTTTATTTATGTCAAAAGTTCCACTTTACGTTTTCGTTAAATATTTTAATTACATGAAAGACGTTAAAGCAATAAACACCATGGGTGTTACCCAAAGGTATTGAAGATATGTGGTGTTTTAGAATTTACAATAAAAAAGCGACTTTGCGACTTTGACTCAGAGGGTTGCAAATTATTTGTAAGTAATTGATTCACTTTTGTCATATTCTCCCCATTTAATTAATGGTGTTTGGCTATCAATTTTGATCAACTTTTTTGTTATTAAACATTGCTTTATAAAATGTTTTTAAATTGTTAGTTTTTTAGCGATTAATTTTGAGTAATGATGCATTCATATTATTTATTCATTAAAATTTATGAGTTTTTTAATTTGTTTCTAGAATAAATTATAATATTTAGTTTAAAATGTTTACCAAATTTTAATGATGTGATTAATCCCCAAAACATTTATCTATTTTATAAATCACAAAAATCTTAAATCTAACATATTTAAATTTGATTAAACTTCACACTATTACTTTATTAAACTCAATAAATTTTTATAACATTATTGTATAAATAAATATTTTTTTATTGAAATCCTAACTTTAAATAAAAATAAATAAATACATACCAACAAAACAACACTTTTGATGATTTTTGAGGAAGGCCTATAACATGAATAGGCAATTGGCTATGTATTGGAATTTTGAGAATTTGATTTTTTATTTGATAGGAAAACGCATGGTGAGCACGGTTCATGTCGGATTCACTGAAATCTGTTTTAAAAATTAAATGATTCACAAAATATATAATTTTTATTAATTTAACAAATGTGAATTTTTTAATAATAAAAATTTAATCTGTTTAATTTTTTTAAATGATAAAAAAGTTAAATTTATTAATTTCTTTTCTTAACATATTTAGATTTTAAAAAGCTAAAATAAGTAGAATGTACAAAATTTTCCTGTTCAATTCAACAAATAATATCTAGACAAAATAAGTGCTAAAGACAATTTTCCTATATATTAATTCATATTAATTTTGGAATTTTTAATATTGTTTGTATAATAAAATATTTTTATTAAAATTTAAAATAATAATAAATAAGTTTGTTTGTTTGTTTGTTTTTTTTGTTTTTTTGTTTTTAAATTAAGTGAGATAATATTAATATTTTATAAAAGTAGATATTTATATTTTTCAAAATTATAGTGAATTATAACATATTAAAATAATTTGGAAGGGTTAAGATCTAATTTTTTTTGTAGTTATTTTAAAGTTGATATATATATATATATTTTTAACTTGATAACTTGTTGGAGTAATTTGGGCAAGGCCCAAGTGCAATTATAACACCAATAGACTTCATGCACTCTTTTACAAGCTTCGAGACTCCACCCAGGCAGGGGAACCTACTCCTTGAGCCTTATCACAATAGGCCAAAGATGCCCCCCATGAACTAGGTGGATGGGACACCATCTTATTGTGCCACCTACTCAATCTTCCCATGAGGAGACTAAAGTTGATATATTTTCAATAATGATAATAATAATATAATTTAAAGGTCACAACCAACCCAAACACCAAATTGGTGTATGAGACCCCCTTATTGTTGAGTAGTAAGAGGGAATAAATGCAAAGCAATAGTAGGGAATACATATTAATTAGTGGGGGAATAAATGCAGAGCACTAGTAGGTAATGAATGCTAAGCAATAATTACTTGTTGGTGGCTTCCAACTTGTAGAATTGGAAAACTATGAATGGTTTATGGTTTTTTAATTCCTATTTATTCAATGCTAGGGATGGAGGAAAATAGTGCATGTAAATTCTAACTTATTGTTGTGCTACCAAAATTTCTCCAGAACCCTTATGTTACTAACAGACACTCTTGCTCAGAACATAGAGACTATATTGTGATTATTTATTCATTAAATAATACATTGAGAATGATTTAGAGTGTGGAATTTTCTCCTTGAAGGACTCTCCTTAGGAAATTGTGTTGTTAATGGTTTGTTGTTTATTTCAATTTGCAAATGCTCTATTCTACCTTTCCACGCATTCTTCTCTCAAGGATTAGTGTATAAAAAATATTCTAGGTAACATCCCAAGGATTATCCCTACGTGTATTGTACTTATCATGTGTTAGGTGTTGAAAATGGAAATAATAAATCTTGAAAATGGTATCAAGAAGGATTTTAATTTAATTTTCCCTTGAATTAAATTAGAATAAAATTGTAATTCCACATCACATGAAAACATTTACAAGTTAACTAAGTTAGGATGACTTAGTTGGTTCAATTAATTCGAGTTGAGGGTCAAACTAGAGGCATGTAGAGTGTCTCCTGCATTATAGGAGCCCTAGTTGAGTTTATTTTGAGTTGTAATTAATTAACTCAAATTATTTAATTTAAATTCAGTGAAACTAGTTCTAACTGATGGAGGAACTAGTAGGAGGTTAGATAGTGGAGTGTCGCTTCATGTGTTCAACCAGTTAACTGATAATTCACTCATAAATAACTCATGCATGTCAATTTTGAGAAAGACCTAGTTGAGATTGGAGTTCAAGGACAATATATTATTAGTTGTATAATTATCCAAAGTGTACAGGTGGTGCATGCCGTCAAAGGAAGGCCTTAGATGAATTGTGTATTTGTGGATGGGAATTGTCCTAATTACCCAAGGAAACTACACAAGGAAATAGGGATCCTGGAGGGTAGAAAATTGGTTAAGTATTGAACCAAGCTTGTTTAGGAATCATTGAGACAACTAGAGATAGTGCAAAGGTTTCTCAACTTGGAGAGAAGCATTGTAATCTTCTCATATTCTTTGACTTATGCAATATACATATAGCGGGGTTTTTAGCTGAGGATTTCCCCAGTAAAATATTTTTTTTGCTTGATTGAATTTCTTTCTCTTCCACGTTTTGTGATTTCAAGATCTAAATTTGTTTCTGCAATTGGCAGAGTAGATTCAAGTATATTGACTTAGCATATTACAATTATCATTTGAATCTACGTGTATTTTCTACATGGTATTAGTGCAGGAATCAATCTAAAGAATATGAGTTTGTTATGTGCAGGTGAATCAAATTTGCATATCTACTCTTCAAGACTAGCAGCAGGATCAAGATGTCTTTCTTTGGATTGAGACTCAAATATTCCCTTGAGGGTACCTCTAATTACATAGCTTGGAAGGATAGGATGGAAGCATTGTTGGAAGACAACGAGTTGAAGGAGTTCATAGACAATGATATTCCTAATCCTGCAGCAACAAATGCTCAAGATCTGGTGGCCCGGAAGAAGAACGTAGAAAAGGCAGGAAGGATTCTATTGTAAGGTGTTTGAGATCATATTGTATCGAACCTCCATGGAAAGGAAACTCCATATGATATGTGGAAGGCCTTAACGGATTTGTTTTAGAACAACAATGACCACAGGAAGTTGGCACTGAAGGATAAGCTCAAAAAAATCAAGATGGAGGAGGGTAACTGATCCAAGTAGATGTTGGTGTCCACTTGGCACCTATTCCACTTGGAACCCCACCATTGTCTCTTTCAGTGTTCAGTTTCCTTAATTGTAGCACATTTTACTATTTTTGGCATTTTTTCGGTTCTTGAACTTTTGGAGCCGTTTTGAGGTCCTAAACGACATTTTTTTGGGAAAACCAAGGAAAACATGTGTTTTTAATTAGTGTTCTTCACTAAAGTGTTGTAGTCCTCGGATAGATATTTCTAACGAGGTATTGTGTGGTTAAATGGAGACTGTATGGCAAAGTTATGACCCCAGGAATTTGATGTACCAATTTACCCAAACGGGGCCCATAGTTTTGGCGCTTCATCTCCTAGGGTTAGGTTTTTGGATGTTTACGGTTTTACATTGTTTATCAATAATAAATAGGACTTTGATCCTCATTGTAACATAGTCCAGAGGCATGTAGCCACCACATCTCTTCTTAGAGATAAGCTACCATCGCCCAAGCTAGTTTATTCCCATTATGTTTGTAAGCTTATTTCAGTATTTGATATTAATAAATGGAAGTGTTATTTATGTTGCATATCTATAATTATGGTTATATATGTAATTTTTTGCATTCATGTTTAAGTTTTTATTAGTGGTATCAGAGTGATATGCACTTTCTCGATTTTTCTTTGCATGTCCCCAACAAGGTCGAGATATAAGGATTTAGGGCTTGAATTGGTCAAACCTTTGCAAAACCAACCTCACAAACCTCGACGACCTCCCATGGCAGAAGAGAAGAAAGACCAGGGGACAAGAGATCCTTTCAAAATATTTCTCGAAGAAGACCTCAAGTGACATAGGAACACGATGATGGAAAATTTTTCCCAAATCCTTCAGTGGCTACCCAAAGGCGTCACATCTTCTTCCAACAACCACTCTGGAAGCGCCACACCCTTCAAGGTACAAGTTAACTTTGACATCCCCATATTTGAAGGTCAAATATATGCAGATGTAATAGATAAATGGTTAAATTTGCTAGAAGGATATTTTTCTATTCATGATTTTTCGAGCCAGGAAAAAATTGCTTTTGCACTTCTCAAAATTCCCCCCACGTCAAGGACTGGTGGGAAACCTACTGTGAGAAGAAAGACGAAAGTACACCCTCACTATTTTCAACCGCACGCACTTGGAATTCATTTTGGGACGCCCTCTATTAGGAATTTGTAATTAGCAAGATTGGCAAAGTCCAATCACAAAAACAACATCGTTTCAACCACTTTGGGATTCTAGGATCCAGCCCTCCTGAATCCAGAGAGGGATCTCTCCAATAAGTGCAAAGATGGATTTGTCTTTGAAGTCTTGGGTAATGATATTAGGCTAGTTATGAAGGTCGAGGGTTTTGTTTTGTTTTGGATGGTTGAGCATGATTATTATTTGAGGTGGAAAGTTTTAAGTGTAAAGAGTGTCAAAGGTGTGAAGTTGCAAGCAAATAGAACAAGCTTTGGCTAGAAAGATAGATAATTGCTGGTTTTAGTCCATTGGGCTATGGAGTCACAATAGGGTTTAATTGAAACAACAAGAGGCAAGAGTGGTCCATGGGGCAAGTCATCTATGTCTAAGGATATATTTAAAGTTTTATTTATGGAATGAAATGAAACAATAAGAAGGGGAATTAAACAGATGAAGAACAAAGAGTAGTGTGAGATCAGGTAAGTGCTTCTAAACTAGCCTGCTTTTGACATACACTTAAGAAAGACATAAAATTAATCTAAGATCAGGTAAGTACTTCTAAACTAGCCTACTTTTGATGCACTTTCAATAGAAAAACACTTTAAAAAAAAGGGAAACTTGAAGGCAACTGTTGGAGTAGAAACTAGCGGGCCGAGCTCACCACAATTCCTCTCCTAGCTTTGCTCTACTTGGTAACTTTCAAGACAAACACAAAGATAACAAAGAATGGCCTAAGATCTGGTAAGTGTTTCAACACTAGCCAGCTTTCAACACATTCCAAGGGAAACATTCAGACAGTCTTTGGGGAAAACTAGGACTAGGGCACACCATATCTTCCTTAGTTCATCTCTACTTAACATATACTGAAAATAAAATTCAAGAATAACAATCAGCTAAGGCAATAGGACGAGGGAAGACCAACATTCCTATGCTTAGAACTGAATTAAATCATTTCGAAATCACACTAATTGGAAGCAAACATGTAGATAAAGATTTTCAGTCAGAGAAGGGTACTGATATACAGTAGGTCCTAACTCTATGCATGCTGTTCTTTATAAGAGAAGATGAACACAGTGAAAACAAAAATAAAATAACGATTTACAATAAGAAATAACATCACCATCGACATAGACCAGGATCCCATAAATAAACTTGTATTGATGTTCCAAACCAGTTACAGCTCTAAGTCCAATGCTTTAGCTTAGCAATCATCTACACTTCCGAGACTAACTTATCTATCACAAGCAGAGCTCCAAGAGCTAGTGAACACTATTTACAAGTAGAAGTCTCAAGCTCAATCACATTTCAAATTTCAACAACCAACCCCCCTCTCATCTTCTCTAGAAGTATTTATAGGAGAATGAGGAGGTGGGATCTAATAAAATATCTCATGGATCAATTAATATAGACTTAAATGGCTTCTCGGCCTTTGAGGGGCTCAATGAAGAAATTTACAGATGTTTTTGTCTGTATTAATGTTTTTCATTTAAGATTAAGCTCGGTGGGAGCTCTTATTGACTTTTGAGGCTCTGTGTCGTGTTAAAGTAGCTTTGCTAATATTTTGTCATTAAGTTTATTTGCAGAATTAACTCTCTGGCTGCGCTGAGGCAAATATCTGATCTTGATCAATAACTTCGGCCTCTATTTGAATGCCTTGAGGCACAGGTGGCACTATGGTAGTTGGGAGGAATCAATTTGCCTCAGATGTGGCAGTGGAGGCCTTGCTGTCTGATAAAACACTTATAATTTTCCTTTGTCTGTGTCTTAATTGGGAGGATTAGGCTTTTGATAATCAATTCTAGCTGTAATCCTCGTAAATTTGTCTTCAATCTTCCATTCTGGTGTATTCTGTCTTCGACCCTGATACTCTTTGATTTTTGATTCATTTACTGTGTTCTGTTGGTGTGCAGTGCTGCACAGGGATCGTGAGGCATCAATGCCTTTGGAGCATTTGATAAGACGTGTAAATTTAAACCCTAGATGGCTTCTTTTTAAAAAATCAAAGGCGCGAGAAATAAAACCCCAGCCTTCGGCTTTTTCTTCGGCACAATGAAAAAACCATATAATTACCCTTTATCAAATGATATATCCGGACTTCAAAACTTTTGATAAAACCAAGATGTATAACCATTTCGGGTCACAAAAGGAGTCCGTTGACGTCAAGGTGTTTGTGACCCGAAATTTTATGAAATCCGCCCTAAAAAGTTCCCCGGGTCCATTTTGGGGCCTGTTGACGTTAGGGTGAGTGTGACCCGAAATCTTTATGAATTCCGCCCTATAAAGCTCCCCAGGTTCGGATTTCATGACCATGCGAGCAACCGAACAAGACCCGCTCCAATCAGTTGTTGCCGCGTGGATACTGACTAGGCGTTGGGACCACCGTTCTGTGGGACCGTTGACTGCTGTCGTGGCCGTGGGGACCAGGGCGACTGATCATGGGTCGTCGATCTGCAGATCAGATCAATGACGGAGATGTTTTGATAAATGCACCATACCTCAGTTCATCCCCCGAGCTCCTTTTGAGTGTGATCACCGTCCAATGAGCTGGTCTCAGATCGGACAACATATGCTAATATCGCGCTGAGTCCACAGTCGACTTTTAATGCGTGGGGAGGGAGGTATCTCCAAACCGCTCAAGGCCACGTGTCGGCCTGTGGCATGTGTCGCACTCAAATTGGAAATACTTCTTACCCCACAAAGGCGGTACGATCAAAACTGCTCTGTTTTTGTATAGTAAGTAACCGTGGGGACCAACGGGGCGATTGATTTGTGGACCATCGATCTGCAGATCAGATCGAAGGTGGGGAGCGAATTAAGCTTTGCATTGGCAGAAACCTTTTCAAACCCTGCAAAAAACACAAAAATTAATATAAAAAAAGGTTTCATGTGTGGGGATGGTTTTATATATACGAAGTGGATAGGCGCCCAATTGCGGGGCCTTGGTCTATATGAAATGCAATATGATCGGGGGCTATAATATACAGGGCTAATTGGCATCAGAGTTTTTGTTCAACGCCCAAACAAATGCGCTCCGTGAGTTGCTCCGATGTGATAAGCGCTCAAGACCTTAGCACGTGGTTCTAGCGCTGGGGCACATGGAGTGGAAAAGGTTTGGATTTAGCCCAAAGGGGCTTAAACCCATAGTCAAAAATACTTGTTTTTTAGGAAATTTTCGAGATGTTTAGATGGATCTTGGGGGTTTCGATATAGTTCAAAAATGAGTTTTAAACATGGAAAATGATTTTCATGAATGGAAGAAGGTGCATCATGAAAAATAGGGGAATTTTATGGAGGAAAAAGAGGAGAAAAATGGAGGTTAGTTTTTCAAGTGAGGAAAGGGAAAAAAAAGTGATTTTGCAGCAGTCTTTTCTCATTGAATCGGTAGAATTCTAGAGTGTAAAATGGGCACATTAGGGAAGATTTTGGACAGAGGCATGAGGCCTCCAAGAGTCTTCAAGAGCCAACACTTTTTTGCAATAAAATTTGTTCCTTGAAGGCTCCAAAAAATGATTTAGCCACCTTTTGGTATAAATTTTTTTATAGGTGGCTAATAGTGGCTCCACTTGGGGATGGTGCCTTCTTGAATGCATCAAGAACTTTAGACTTGCATTCTCTGGGAGGCTGATCAGTGCCTTATCCATTGGGCTGCCTTTCTTTTGCTGGGATGATCTTGCTCTGAAAACATATTAGCAACCATAAAAACAATGGATCTTTCATCAACAAGCTTTCTACCTACCCAATCCTACTGATCTAACATTTTTTCTTCTTTAGAGTGCACTTGGATTGGCAAACTCTTTTCACAACATTTTATTCTTTTGAAAGCAGGAAATCTAATCTATTTCTACTCCTTATTTCACCATGGACTCAGATTAAACAGTTGAGTCCATATGATTCTCTACCTAATCTACTATCTGTTTGGATTAAACTGTCCAACAGATTTTTATTCTCTACTTTCTACAACAGAAATTCAAAAACATGCAAGTCAGGATTGAACAGTCTAAATTTTTGCTAATCTATGGCATAGAAACAAGCTGCACATAGATATTATTTTACAGAAATTTAAATCAAAATGGAAGGTTTAAGATCTGAATTTTCAATGAATTTCCTTATATTTTTTACAGCTCTGTTTTGAATTTTGTTTGAGCTGTCTTTCCTTGTCCTCTGGTTCAGATTTTGAGCTAATTGGAACCAGATTTACATCTTTTTTGACTCAGAATTTGAAACAGATTTGAGTCATTCTCTTTGGAAACTTAGGTTCAGATTTTGAGCATGTTCGAACCTTTAATTTTTATCCTAAACTATCTACTGATAAGCCAAGATTAAACAGTTTGGAAAATTGAATTCACTATCCTATCAGTAGAAAATTTAAAACTAATTAGTCAAGATTAGGCTGTTTGACTAACTAGAAGTGTGTTCTTTAGGAGTGGCATTTGAGCTTGCACACTTTCAGATTTGTTTCTCTTTTTGGTATGGGGCTGTACTTTTCTTGTTTTTATAATCCACCCTCATTTCTTTCTTTCTTTGTTTTTGTATTTTTGATGTTTATAACTTTGAATGCAATGATGGGTGAAGTATTTACAAATAGAAAAAAGATAAAAAGGCTTTCAGAACATGACATGGATCAAGAGAAGTAATGCTTAAGAATCTTTCCATTGATAGGACCCCCAAACAATTCTGCTCCATTCAACTCTTGCAAGAAATATGCATTATTACCAGCAACTGAATGGACAGAGTAAGGGCCAAGCAATAAGTTGTCAAATTTTCCACGCTTGCCCTTATCTTCCCTCCTTGATTCCCACTTCAAAACTTTGTCCCCAATATTGAAATTACTGGCCTTTGTTCTTCTGTCAAACAACTTTTTAATGTTGTCCTGCTTCTACAATGCTTTGTTATAAACCTCCTCTCTGGTTTTCTAAAGATAAATGGTCTGATTTATTCTTCTGATCATGTCATTATCTTCAGTTTGCAACCCTTGAATCAACTTCATCACTGGTACACCAAGGCTGGTTGGAAAAATTGCATCGGTCATTGTTGGAAATATGATGCAGGGTGTTGTCCTTGATGGCAACCCACTGAATGAAGATGAAGACATGTGACAATTGACATGTGATGTCCTTGATGGCAATACATCTGATGAAGTTATGCTTGACTTGATGGACTTAGTAAATGATGTAAATATGATGTGATATGATGTTAGTTAGCAACATGATGCTAAGTGTTGTCCTTGAAAGGCAACTCACTTGATGAAGAAGATGGCAACTTACTTGATGAAGTTGTGCTTGATAGAATATGTTCTTGATGAAGTAAATCTGATGTATCTGCAGTGTGTACAGAAGGCAGTGAAGAAAAGAAGTCAGCAAGTGCTAAATCTATGATGAAAAAGAGTATGTCTCTTGGTATACGCGGATTGGCCTAGGGGAAGTCGCGTATGCACGCGGAAAATAACGTGCCAAGTCGCGTATGGGCTAAAGCGCTCAAAAAGTGCAAAACCAAGGGTAAATTGACCCATGGTATTGGGTAATGATCCGCCTAATTGACCCCGTCCAGGTTGTTTTAGGCTTATGGTATTGTTTTGGCCCATGGTATTGAAAAAGGGGGCTCATGGTATTGAAGAAGGATAAACATATATAAGGAGAAGAATTTCATTGTGCAAATCATATGTGTGGTGCAAGATGTCTGAGCTTGAATGAATACTTCTCTCTGAAGTATATCTGAATGGAAAGGGTTACACTTGAATGATAAATCTGATTGTATGATGCACCAATGATGAAGAAGGGGATCTAGATCTGAATTGCTCTTGTATTTGTTAGATCTGATTATGGAAGGATTAGATCTGTGATGAGGCGAGCATCTAGGCGAACATCTGTCTGAAGCAAAAGGGTAGATCTGAACTGAATATCTGATCTGATGAAGTATGCTACTCTGTAATGATTGAAGATCTATACGCTACTTCGTCGCGGAGGAAGCGCGTATATACGCGGCTTCAGCGAAGAGAAAGCGCGTATGCGCAATAAAATATACACTGAGGTATACGCTGGTTTGTGTGGACGAAAGCGCGTATATACGCGACATCAGTAAAGGGAAAGCGCGTATGCAAACTAGGGTTTGCTGAAGCAAGGGGTATGAAATATCTGATCTGTTCTGCTGTGTTTCTGCTATCTAATCTGTGTTGATAAGTATCTGTTGGTGATGTATGTTTGTGCTTAAGAAGTATGGAAAGGGTCCAGTATGAAAATATGATGAAATGTGGCCTGCAAGTGGTGTTCTATTGAAGTTGTTGGATCCAGTGTGAAAATTGATGAAACGTGGTCCAAGGTGGTGCTGAGGGTTGTAGCCTTCAGTCAGGGGGTTGTAGCTCCCTTCCGGGAGAGGCTGGTAAACGAGATCAGGGGGTCGTAGCTCCCTTCCAGGAGAGGCTGGTAAACGAGTCAGGGGGTTGGAGCTCCCTTCCAGGAGAGGCTGGTAAACGAGCGCAGGTGGGTGCCTGCGTGCTGGTCAAGTCTGCGCCAGCATATATGTTGTAAGATGTTTTCTCTATAATAAAATATTGAAGGCTGAGCAACTGCAGCGGTGGTTTTCTCCCGATTTGGGTTTCCACCTAAAAATCCTGGTGTTCATGTGTGATGCTTTGTGTGATGGTTTATTCTGTTCTTACTGCACATGATTACTGTTTATTAAACATCTGATGAATGAATGATGGAATAATAGAAGTGAAGATTTAATGACATATCTAGATCTCTGTGTATACGCTAGTTTCATAAAGGGGATCCGCGTATATACGCTAGTTTACTGAAGGAAAGTAGCGTATGGGTTTTTAAGGAATGAAAAAGTAAAAGATTTGATTATGCAGTAAATACTGATTCACCCCCCCCTCTCAGTATTTTTCCCAGCAATTGGTATCAGAGGGTGGTCCTTCTGCAGAAGCTTGATCGCTTGAAGGAGATCCGTCGCAATGGGAAGTCAAGAAGGAGTGATGTCTATAAAGCCACCTCTATTCAATGGAAGCAATCTGATATTCTGGAAGGTACGTACAAAAGCATATCTGCAAAGTCTTGGTGCAGATGTATGGGCAATCGTGCAAGAAGGTTATCAATACCCAGCAAATATTCCTACTGATGCAGCTGAAAGAAAGAAGTATGAAATCAATGCCAAAGCGGTGAATGTCTTATTGGGAAGCATGTCTGAATCAGAATTTGCTAAAGTGATGCAGCTACATTCAGCAAAAGATATATGGGACAAAATCATTCTAAGCTATGAAGGAGACACAAAGGTAAAAAGTGCAAAAATCCAAACTCTTAGAATTGAATATGAAAATTTGAAGATGCATAGTGATGAGAGTGTTGCCAGTTTCTTTCTTCGTCTGGATGATATTGTAAATCGAATGAGAAATTTGGGTGAAACCATAACTGATACTACTCTGGTGGAAAAGGTCTTAAGATCTTTGACTTCAAAATTTGACTCTAAAGTTTCGGCTATTGAAGAAAGGCAAGATCTGCAAACTCTTTCTATTGTTCAATTGCATGGTATTCTGACTGCTTTTGAAATGAGACAAGGAGGTCCTTCCCAAATCAGAGAAGTTGCTTTTAAGGCATCTACAAAAGGAAAGGAAAAGGAAGTTGTCAAAGAATCCAGCTATATATCCGATGAAGAAGAAGCGAATTTCGTGAGAAAGCTCCAACTAGGTACTGGAAGATTGAAAGGTAAGCTTCCCTTCAAATGTTTTGAGTGTGGAAAAGTTGGTCATTATGCTGCTAAATGTCCTTATAGAGAAAAGCATGGTAAAGGGAAACAATTTGAAAAGAAAAAGAGTTATTATGCAAAAGAAGATGATGATGAAGTGTCCAGTGAAGATGAAGAAGATTCTGACCAAGATCTGAAAGTGCTCATGGCTAAGAAGCAAAAGAAGAAGGTTACTCAAGGAAAGGAGATACCTCAGAAATCATGTATAGCAAAAGTTGAAGAAGATGAAACAGATTCCGACGAAGATCTACAAGCACTCATGGAAAAGAAGAAAAAGGAGAAGGCCACGTGTAATACTCTTCTTTGTGCAAACAATAGTAAAGATAGTGAAAGTAAAGTTGTGGATCTAGAAGAAGCTCTCAAGATTAAAGTTGAAGAACTGCAAATTTCATATAATAATCAAGAAACTATCTACAAAGAGATGATCTCACAAATGAAAGATCAAATAGAAATGCTGAATGGACAGGTGGACAAGTATCAAAGGTTTCATACTTATGCATCCAATCGAATTAAAGATCTAGAAGCGGATCTTGAAAAATCAAGCAAGAAGAATGAAGGACTTGAAGCTGCAATCATTTGTCTTCAGGAAGATTTAGAAGCATCAAGTAAGAAAAATAAGGAACCTCTACAATCATTTGAAAAGGAAGGCCTTGAAGCAGAAATCATCTCTCTCAAAGAAGATCTGGAAAAATCAAATAAGAAGAATGAAGAGCTGCAAAAAACATGTGAAGGAAATGAAGATTGGTTGAAAGAAGAGATTCTAAATCTGAAGGATCAAGTTGAAAATGGAAGAAGAAAAGAAGAAAGCATGACAAAGCAATGTCAAGCCTTGGAGGTTGAGGTAAACATTCTCAAAGGTAAATTAGAAGAAAAGGTTAAACTTTTGAAGTTTCATGATAGTACTAACATTTTGGACAATATTCTGAGTAATCAAAGGTCTCCTGCTATCAAACATGGTCTTGGTTTCCATGAAACTGTTAAAGGAGAATCTAGCTCACAAGGAAGTGCCAAAAATTCAGAGGATGTCAATGCAAAACCTGAATTATTGAAAGAGACAAAAACTCAACCAACAATCATGAATTCTCAAAGGAATTCATTCAAGAACGTTGAATATTTTAAATGTCATAATTATGGACATGTTGCAGCAAATTGCAGGAGCAGATCATTTCAGCCTCAAACAAACAGTTCCTACATAGAAAGGTACTCTGGTTTCTTCAAGGGATATTGTTTTTCATGTAACAAGTATGGACACAAAGCAGCTGATTGTAAAAGGAGGAAGAATGGAAATACTCATTATGATTCTTATGCTTATTTTTCTGGACACATGAGATGTTATTCTTGTAACAAGTATGGACATATAAGAAAGGAATGCAGGTCGAACAGATATGAGAAATTTCGGCACACAAATAGAAAACAAATCTGGAAGAAGATGGAGGGATGGAATAAGAAACAATCTAGAGAAGAAAAGTATGTTTTTGTGGATGCTCTAGAAGACAATGATTTCCTTGAAGAAAACACTCAATTCAAGATGAAGGACCGATCAGAAACGTAGGGAATTCTGACCCTATTGCAGTCATCCGCTTCTGAAACTTACTTCTCTGATTGACTGCAGGAATAATGTGGGATACATTATGAGATTTAGTAATGTATCATCACAGGGGGAGCAATGCATGATGACTCTCATGATTTGATTATACTGGTTATGTTTACTTCTGACAGCGCATCTGATGTGGAAAGGACAGGTACAAGAGGTACTAGCTCAGGAGGAAATAAAGGGAGATGGAAATTTTCTATGCTTCACTTTCCATACGCAGGTTCCTTTAACTAAAGTCACGTATACACGCGAGTTCCAGAAGACGCAGTCGCGTATGCCTTGATGACCAAGAAAATTTATCTAATGGCGGGATACGAAAGCGAGAAGTCGGGGGAGCATCAGTCTGACTGCTCCTGATTGCACTGTTAGCATTATTCTGGTTATACTCATGATAATGAAATGGTACATGGTTTCTTGTGTTGAAGATTATGGATGAGGCCTGGTTGCTTTATGATGAAGAGTATTCGTTGCTGAGATGAAAGTCTTAGTATTCAGAGATAAGGACAGATCATGCAGAGATGGTTGCTGATGACTTGCTGATAAAGGTATTCAGGTTGCAGAAGTTAAGCAATAGCACTGGTTTAGGGGGAGTAGCAGGTTGATGATTGCATTGTTGGAAGTATGATTGCTTATTCTTTGGTCTTTGTGATACTCATGCTCAAATGATGATGACTTGGTACATGGATTATTATGATGAGATTTTGAGCCACAGTTCTTTGATAAGGATCTTTGTGCTCACACATGGATGAGTTGGATATCATTTGATTGAGATCATGTAGAGTTTGTTGCTATGGTTGAGATCTTTTGCCTACATATGTTACTTCATGTCACATCTTGAAGATCATGGTGATTTTGGACCACATGGATGATTGCTTGGTATATTTGAAGATCTTTGATGCGATCCCAGTCTTTGTTGAAGAGTTGTATTGATCTTTCAAAATCTGAAGGCTTGGTTACTATTGTGGAAGTGCTACAACCATTGGATGACGCTTGAAGACACCTACCTTGTTCTATCTATACGCTAGTCGAGGAAGCATTCAAATGTCTCGAAAAGAAGGTAAGACATTGTACGTTCCTCATAGAGAATCGGATACTTGCATAAATTTTAGAAGATGTCTTGGGATACGCGGGTTTCCTGAAACACAGTCGCGTATGTACGCGAGTTAATGCACATAAAACCGCGTATGTTTGGTTGCTGGAATTTTTTGGTTGGTTCAGCTCTCTTCAGCACAGCTGCAGTGCTGTTTGGTATCTCTGATACTGTTTGGTATCTCTGGTGGTGTTCCAGTTCTCATAATTCTGTTTCTAATGTTTTGATGAAGATGCCTTGATGATTTGTTGGTGGAAGTTTTCGGGATGCACAAACTAAGGGGGAGCCTTAGTCATTTGGAAAGATTGCTTGGTTGCACAGATTCAGGGGGAGCATTAGCTTTGCTGACTATAATGCAGTGTTGGCATTATGATGGTTCTGAAATATGTTCTCTTTCTTGAGGACTTTATGGTGTTGGTCTTAAAAGCTATATTTGTAGTTTGATGAAAAGGTCTTGTTGAGACCCATGTTGTAAAATTGTAATATTCAGTCATGTAAGGAATTGTCAATTTGTAAACTCACTTGGTTGGGTAGCTGAGTTGAAATGTGTAAACCCACTTGGTTGGGTACTTGAGTCTCATATGTAAATCCACTTGGTTGGATATTTGATGTAAGTATGAGTCTTTGGTGATAGGAAGTTCATAGATTCATGTACTTCATTGAAAAATATGTTTGAAGATTCAGCATGAACTCAGGGGGAGCTTGGCCACTTCAGCACATATCAGATCTGCAGAATGTTTCTTCCACATGAGGAGGAGAGTGTTGGTTTTTGATCTGCCCTTTGCCCTTGATGTCAAAGGGGGAGAGTGACATGGTGTTTGTATGAGGAGAAGATAATGATGTCAGTGACATATTTGGGAGAGTGACATGGTATCTATCTGCTGTGGTAACCAAACACCATCATGGTTGCCATCAAGTCCAAAGGGGGAGATTGTTGGAAATATGATGCAGAGTGTTGTCCTTGATGGCAACCCACTGAATGGAGATGAAGACATGCGACTGTTGACATGTGTTGTCCTTGATGGCAATCCACCTGATGAAGTTATTCTTGACTTGATGGACTTGGTAATCGATGTAAATCTGATGTGATCTGAAGTTAGTTAGCAAGATGATGCTAAGTGTTGTCATTGAATGGCAGCTCACTTGATGAAGAAGATGGCAACTTACTTGATGAAGTTGTGATTGATAGAATATGTTCTTGATGAAGTAAATCTAATGTATCAGCAGTGTGTACAGAAGGCAGTGAAGAAAAGAAGTCAGCAAGTGCTAAATCTATGTTGAAAAAGAGTAAGTCTCTTGGTATACGCGGATTGGCCTAGGGGAAGTCGCGTATGCACGCGGAAAATAACGTGCCAAGTCGCGTATGGGCAAAAGCGCTCAAAAAGTGCAAAACCAAGGGTAACCACCATGGTATTGACCCATGGTATTGGGTAATGATCTGCCTAATTGACCCCGTCCAGGTAGTTTTGGGCTCATGGTATTGTTTTGGCCCATGGTATTGAAAAAGGGGCTCATGGTATTGAAAAAGGATAAACCTATATAAGGAGAAGAAATTCATTGTGCAAATCATAAGTGTGGGTGCAAGATGTCTGAGCTTGAATGAATACTTCTCTCTGAAGTATATCTGAATGGAAAGGGTTACACTTGAATGATAAATCTGAATGTATGATGCACAAATGATGAAGAAGGGGATCTAGATCTGAATTGCTCTTGTATTTGCTAGATCTGATTATGGAAGGCTTAGATCTGTGATGAGGCGAGCATCTAGGCGAACATCTGTCTGAAGCAAAAGGGTAGATCTGAACTGAATATCTGATCTGATGAAGTATGCTGCTCTGTAATGATTGAAGATCTATACGCTACTTCGCCGCGGAGGAAACGCGTATATACGCGGCTTCAGCGAAGAGAAAGCGCGTATGCGCAATAAAATATACAACGAGGTATACGGTTGATGAGGACGAAAAGCGCGTATATACGCGACATCGAGAGAAAAGAAAGCGCGTATGCGGGCTTTGTTTACCCTCCTTAGAGCGCGGTAAGAAATCGCCGATACGTTACTGTGGTTTTGCGTACAAATAGGTGAGTTACATGTCTCTAGATGGATTGTGTGCTTAAAAGTATGGAAAGGGTCCGGTATGAAAATATGATGAAACGTGGCCTGCAAGTGTTGTTCTATTGAAGTTGTTGGATCCAGTGTGAAAATTGATGAAACGTGGTCCAAGGTGGTGCTGAGGGTTGTAGCCTTCAGTCAGGGGGTTGTAGCTCCCTTCCAGGTGAGGCTGGTAAACGAGATCGGGGGTCGTAGCTCCCTTCCAGGAGAGGCTGGTAAACGAGTCAGGGGGTTGGAGCTCCCTTCCAGGAGAGGCTGGTAAACGAGCGCAGGTGGGTGTCTGCATGCTGGTAGGAGTCTGCACCAGCACATATGTTGTAAGATGTTTTCTCTATAATAAAATGTGTGTTAGCATAGCCTGAGCCTGGTTTCTCTCTAGGCCTGGGTTTCCACTGCAGCTCCATCTGTGTGCCCATGTGAATACTTTGTGTGACAGATTTAATTACCTTCTTGAACATGTTCATTTATTAACATGTCTGACAAATGAATGATAAATAATAGAGTGATATTTAATGACTATCTCTGGATCTCTGACAGTGTCACATCTAGTTTATAAAAGGATCCGCCTGATATTATCGCCAGTTCTGAGAAAGTAGTATGGGTTTTAAGGAATGAAAAAGTAAAAAGTTTGAATATGCAGTAAATACTGATTCACCCCCCCCCCCCCCTCTCAGTATTTTTCCCAACAATTGGTATCGGAGCGTGGTCCTTCTACAGAAGCTTGATCGCTTGAAGGAGATCCGTCGCAATGGGAAGTCAAGAAGGAGTGATGTCTATAAAGCCACCTCTATTCAATGGAAGCAATCTGATATTCTGGAAGGTACGAACAAAAGAAGTGCAAAACTCAAAACTCTTAGAATTGAATATGAAAATTTGAAGATGCATAGTGATGAGAGTGTTTCCAGTTTCTTTCTTCGTCTGGATGATATTGTAAATCGAATGAGAAATTTGGGTGAAACCATAACTGATACTACTCTGGTGGAAAAGGTCTTAAGATCCTTGACTTCAAAATTTGACTCTAAAGTTTCGGCTATTGAAGAAAGGCAAGATCTGCAAACGCTTACTATTGTTCAATTACATGGTACTCTGACTGCTTTTGAAATGAGACAAGGAGGTCCTTCTCAAGTGAGAGAAGCTGCTTTTAAGGCATCTACAAAAGGAAAGGAAAAGGAAGTTGTCAAAGAATCCAGCTATATATCCGATGAAGAAGAAGCAAATTTCGTGAGAAAGCTCCAACTAGGTATTGGAAGATTCAAAGGTAAGCTTCCCTTCAAATGTTTTGAGTGTGGAAAAGTTGGTCATTATGCTGCTAAATGTCCTTATAGAGAAAAGCATGGTAAGGGGAAACAATTTGAGAAGAGAAAGAGTTATTATGCAAAAGAAGATGATGATGAAGTGTCCAGTGAAGATGAAGAAGATTCTGACCAAGATCTAAAAGTGCTCATGGCTAAGAAGCAAAAGAAGAAGGTTACTCGAGGAAAGGAGATACCTTAGAAATCATGTATAGCAAAAATTGAAGAAGATGAAACAGATTCTGACGAAGATCTACAAGCACTCATTGCAAAGAAGAAAAAGGAGAAGGCCACTTGTAATACTCTTCTTTGTGCAAACAATAGTAAAGATAGTGAAAGTAAAGTTGTGGATCTAGAAGAAGCTCTCAAGATTAAAGAAGAAGAACTACAAATTTCATACAATAAGCAAGAAACTATCTATAAAGATATGATCTCACAAATGAAAGATCAAATAGAAATGCTGAATGAACAGGTGGACAAGTATCAAAGGTTTCATACTTATGCATCCAATCGAATTAAAGATCTCGAAGCAGATCTTGAAAAATCAAGCAAGAAGAATGAAGGACTTGAAGCTGCTATCATCTTTCTGCAAGCAGAGCTAGAAGCATCAAGTAAGGAGAATGAGGAACCTCTACAATCCTTTGAAAAGGAAGGCCTGGAAGCAGAAATTATCTCTCTCAAAGAAGATCTGGAAAAATCAAATAAGAAGAATGAAGAGCTGGAACAAACATGTGAAGAAAACGAAAATTGGCTGAAAGAAGAGATCTTAAATCCGAAGGATCAAGTTGAAGATGGAAGAAGAAAAGAAGAAAGCATGACAAAGCAATGTCAAGCCTTGGAGGTTGAGGTAAACATTCTCAAAGGTAAATTGGAAGAAAAGGTAAAACTGTTGAGGTTTCATGATAGTACTAATATTATGGACAATATTCTGAGTAATCAAAGGTCTCCTACTATCAAACATGGTCTTGGTTTCCATGAAACTGTTAAAGGAGAATCTAGCTCACAAGGAAGTGCCAAAAATTCAGAAGATCTCAATACAAAACCTGATGTGTTGAAAGAAACAAAAGATCAACCAACAATCATGAATTCTCAAAGGAATTCATTCAAGAACGTTGAATGTTTTAAATGTCATAATTATGGGCATGTTGCAGCAAATTGCAGAAGCAGAACAATTCAGCCACAAACAAACAGGTTCCACTCAGAAAGGTACTCTAGTAGCTTCAAGGGATATTGTTTCTCATGTAACATGTATGGTCATAAAGCAGTTGATTGTAAAAGGAGGAAGATTAGAAATACTCATTATGATTCTTATGCCTATTTTTCTGGACACATGAGATGTTATGCTTGTAACAAGTATGGACATGTAGAAAAAGAATGCAGGATGAACAGATCTGGGAAAGTGGACAATTTCCAGCACACTGTTGGAAAGCTCAAACAAATTTGGAAAAAGAAGGAGGACCGATCAGAAACGTAGGGAATTCAGACCCTACTGCAGTCATCCGCTTCTGGAAGCTTACTTCTCTGATTGACTGCAGGAATGATGTGGGATACATTATGAGATTTAGTAATGTATCGTCACAAGGGGAGCAATGCATGATGTCTCTCATGGTTGATTTGATTATACTGGTTATGTTTACTTCTGACAGCTCATCTGATGTGGAAAGGACAGGTACATGAGGTACAAGCTCAGGAGGAAATGAAGGAAGATGGAAATTTTCTATGCTTCACTTTCCATACGCAGGTTCCATTAACTAAAGTCGCGTATACACGCGAGTTCCAGAAGACGCAGTCGCGTATGCATTGATGATAAGAAAATTTATCTGATAGCTGATGATCTGAAGCAAAGGTCCAGGGGGAGCATCAGTCTGACTGCTAATGATTGCACTATTCTGGTTATACTCATGATAATGAAATGATACATGGGTTCTTTTGTTGAAGATTATGGATGAAGCCTGGTAGCTTTTTGATGAAGAGCATTCGTTATTGAGATGAAAGTCTTATAGTTCAGAGATGAGGACAGATCATGCAGAGATTGTTGTTGATGACTTGTTGTTGAAGGTGTCTCAGATTGCACAAGTTAAGAAAGAAGCACTGGTTTAGGGGGAGTAGCAGGTTGAATTCTAATGGTTGCATTGTTGGAAATATGACTGCTTATTCTTTGGTCTTGGTGATACTCATCCTCAAAAGATGATGATTTGGTACATGGATTACTATGATGAGATTTTGAGCCCTGGTTGCTTTGTGTGGATGAGTTGGATATCGTTTGTTTCAGATCATATAGAGTTTGGTTGCTATGGTTGAGATATTTTGCTTACATATGTTACTTCATGTTACATCTTGAAGATCATGGTGATTTTGGACCACATGAATGATTGCTTGACACTTATGAGAAGTTGTTGTTCTGGTATGATAAACTTTCTTGGAAAGATTGTATTGATGATACAAAGAATCTGAAGGCTTGGTTACTAATGTGCCTTTGCTACAACCATTGGATGACGCTTGAAGACACAACTACATTGTTCTATCTATCTGTAATCCAGGGAAGCATTCAAAAGAAGCTGAACACTGTCTTTGCCTCACAAAGAATCAGATCTAGTTGAAATTTAGAAGATGGCTTGGGATACGCGGGTTGCCTGAAACACAGTCGTGTATGTACGCGAGTTAATGCACAGAAAACCGCGTATGCATGATTGCTGACAATTTTTGGTTGGTTCAGATCTCTTCAGCACAGCTGCAGTGCTGTTTGGTATCTCTGATACTGTTTGGTATCTCTGGTGGAGTTCCAGTTCTCATAATTATGTTTCTATTGTTTTGATGAAGATGCCTTGATGATTTGTTGGTGGAAGTATTCAGGATGCACAAACTAAGGGGGAGCCTTAGTCTTTTGGAAAGATTTCTTGGTTGCACAGATTCAGGGGGAGCATTAGTGTTGCTGAGTATAATGCATTGTTGGAATTATGATGGTTCTGTTATATGATCTCTCTTGAGGTCTTCTTGGTATTGGTCATGAAAAGTCATATTTGTATTTTTGATGAAAAGGTCATGTTGAGACCCTTGATGTAAAATCTGTAATATTCAGTCATGTAAGGACTTGTCATTTTTGTAAACCCACTTGGTTGGGTAGCTGAGTCAAATTTGTAAACCCACTTGGTTGGGTAGTTGAGTCTCATATGTAAATCCACTTGGATGGATAATTGATGTAAGTATGAGTCTTTGGTGATAGGAAGTTCATAGAGTCATGTACTTCATTGACAAATATGATTGAAGATTCAGCATGAACTCAGGGGGAGTTTGGCCACTTCAGCACATATCATATCTGCAGAATGTTTCTTCCACTTGAGGAGAAAAGGGGGAGAGTGTTGGTTTTTGATCCGCCCTTTGCCCTTGATGTCAAAGGGGGAGAGTGACATGGTGTTTGAATGAAGAGAAGATACGTGACATGGTGTTTGAATGAAGAGAAGATAATGATGTCAAATGTTTGGGAGAGTGACATATTTGGGAGAGTGACATGGTACCTATCTGTTGTGGTAACCAAACACCATCATGGTTTCCATCAAGTCCAAAGGGGGAGATTGTTGGAAATATGATGCAGAGTGTTGTCCTTGATGGCAACCCACTGAATGCTGATGAAGTTATGCTTACTGTTGACATGTGTTGTCCTTGATGGCAATCCACCTGATGAAGTTATGCTTGACTTGATGGACTTGGTAAATGATGTAAATCTGATGTTTGTTGACAATATGATGCTAAGTGTTGATCTTGAAAGGCAACCCACTTGATGAAGATGATGACAACTTACTTGATGAAGTTGTGCTTGAGAGAATATGTTCCTGATGAAGAAAATATGATGTTTCTACAGTGTGTACAGAAGACTATGAAGAAAGGATTTCAGAATGTACTCAAAGTATGATGAAAAAGAGTATGTCTCTTGGTATACGCGGATTGGCCTAGGGGAAGTCGCGTATGCACGCGGAAAAGAACGTGCCAAGTCGCGTATGGGCTAAAGCGCTCAAAAAGTGCAAAACCAAGGGTAACCACCATGGTATTGACCCATTGTATTGGGTAATGATCCGCCTAATTGACCCCGTCCAGGTATTTTGGGCTCATGGTATTGGTTTGGCCCATGGTATTGAAAATGGGGGCTCATGGTATTGACAAAGGGTAAACATATATAAGGAGAAGAATTTCATTGTGCAAATCATGAGTGTGGGTGCAAGATGTCTGAGCTTGAATGAATACTTCTCTCTGAAGTATATCTGAATGGAAAGGGTTACACTTGAATGATAGATCTGAATGTATGATGCACCAATGATGAAGAAGGGGATCTAGATCTAAATTGCTCTTGTATTTGCTAGATCTGATTATGGAAGGCTTAGATCTATGATGAGGCGAGCATCTAGGCGAACATCTGTCTGAAGCGAAAGGGTAGATATGAACTGAATATCTGATCTGATGAAGTATGCTGCTTTGTAATGATTAAAGATCTATACGCTTCTGCCGACGGAGGAGCGCGTAAATATATGCGCGACTCGACGTAAAAACGCGTATGCGCGATAAAATACTCTGAGGTATATACAGTTTTATGTGAATGGAACGCGTATATACGGCATCGGTGAAGTAAGCGGTAATGCAAACTAGGGTTTCTCTTGAAGCAAGAAATTTATGAAATATCTGATGCGATTCTGCTTTGTGTTTACGCTATCGATGCAATGTTGATAATATCTGTTGGTGCTGTATGTTTGTGCTTAAAAGTATGGAAGGGGTCCAGTATGAAAATATGATGAAACGTGGCTTGCAAGTGTTGTTCTATTGAAGTTGTTGGATCCAGTGTGAAAATTGATGAAACGTGGTCCAAGGTGGTGCTGAGGGTTGTAGCCTTCAGTCAGGGGGTGGTAGCTCCCTTCCAGGTGAGGCTGGTAAACGAGATCAGGGGGTCGTAGCTCCCTTCCAGGTGAGGCTGGTAAACGAGATCGGGGGGTCGTAGCTCCCTTCCAGGAGAGGCTGGTAAACGAGTCAGGGGGTTGGAGCTCCCTTCCAGGAGAGGCTGGTAAACGAGCGCAGGTGGGTGCCTGCGTGCTGGTCAAGTCTGCGGCAGCACATATGTTGTAAGATGTTTTCTCTATAATAAAATATTGAAGGCTGAGCAACTGCAGCGGTGGTTTTCTCCCGATTTGGGTTTCCACCTAAAAATCCTGGTGTTCATGTGTGATGCTTTGTGTGATGGTTTATTTTGTTCTTACTGCACCTGTTTACTGCTTATTGAATATCTGAAGAATACATGATGGAATGATTTAAGTGAAGATTTAATGACATATCTAAATCTCTGTGTATACGCTAGTTTCATAAAGGGGATCCGCATATATACGCTGGTTTACTGAAGTAAAGTAGCGTATGGGTTTTTAAGGAATGAAAAGTAAAAGGATTTGATTATGCAGTAAATACTGATTCACCCCCCCTCTCAGTATTTTTCCCAACAATTGGTATCAGAGGAGGTCCTTGTGCAGAAGCTTGATCGCTTAAAAGAGATCCGTCGCAATGGGAAGTCAAGAAGGAGTAATGTCTATAAAGCCACCTCTATTCAATGGAAGCAATCTGATCTTCTGGAAGGTACGTACAAAAGCTTATCTGCAAAGTCTTGGAGCAGATGTATGGGCAATCGTGGAAGAAGGTTATCAATACCCGGCAAGTATTCCTACTGATGCAGCTGAAAGAAAGAAGTATGAAATCAATGCCAAAGCAGTGAATGTCTTATTGGGAAGCATGTCTGAATCAGAATTTGCTAAAGTAATGCAACTACATTCGGCAAAAGACATATGGGACAAAATCATTCTAAGCTATGAAGGAGACACAAAGGTAAAAAGTGCAAAACTCCAAACTCTTAGAATTGGATATGAAAATTTGAAGATGCATAGTGATGAAAGTGTTGCCAGTTTCTTTCTTCGTCTAGATGATATTGTAAATCGGATGAGAAATTTGGGTGAAACCATGGATGATACTACTCTGGTAGAAAAGGTCTTAAGATCTTTGACTTCAAAATTTGACTCTAAAGTTTCAGCTATTGAAGAAAGGCAAGATCTGCAATCGCTTACTGTTGTTCAATTACATGGTGCTCTGACTACTTTTGAAATGAGACAAGGAGGTCCTTCTCAAGTAAGAGAAGCTGCTTTTAAGGCATCTACAAAAGGAAAGGAAAAGGAAGTTGTCAAAGAATCCAGCTATATATCCGATGAAGAAGAAGCGAATTTCATGAGAAAGCTCCAACTAGGTGCTGGAAGATTCAAAGGTAAGCTTCCCTTCAAATGTTTTTGAGTGTGGAAAAGTTGGTCACTATGCTGCTAAATGTCCTTATAGAGAAAAGCATGGTAAAGGGAAACAATTTGAAAAGAGAAAGAGTTATTATGCAAAAGAAGATGATGATGAAGTGTCCAGTGAAGATGAAGAAGATTCTGACCAAGATCTAAAAGTGCTCATGGCTAAGAAGCAAAAGGAGAAGGTTACTCGAGGAAAGGAGATACCTCAGAAATCATGTATAGCAAAAATTGAAGAAGATGAAACAGATTCTGACGAAGATCTACAAGCACTCATGGCAAAGAAGAGAAAGGAGAAGGCCACTTGTAATACTCTTCTTTGTGCAAACAATAGTAAAGATAGTGAAAGTAAAGTTGTGGATCTAGAAGAAGCTCTCAAGATTAAAGAAGAAGAACTACAAAGTTCATACAATAAGCAAGAAACTATCTATAAAGAGATGATCTCACAAATGAAAGATCAAATAGAAATGTTGAATGAACAGGTGGACAAGTATCAAAGGTTTAATACTTATGCATCCAATCAAATTAAATATCTAGAAGCACATCTTGAAAAATCAAGCAAGAAGAATGAAGGACTTGAAGCTGCTATCATCTTTCTGCAAGCAGAGCTAGAAGCATCAAGTAAGGAGAATGAGGAACCTCTACAATCCTTTGAAAAGGGAAGGCCTTGAAGCAAAATTATCTCTCTCGAAAGATGATGCGGAAAAATCAAATAAGAAGAATGAAGAAGTGGAACAAACATGTGAAGAAAACGAAAATTGGGTGAAAGAAGAGATCTTAAATACGAAGGATCAAGTTGAAAGTGGAAGGAAGAAAATAAGAAAGCATGACAAAGCAATGTCAGAAGCATTGGAGGTTGAAGTAAGCATTTTAAAATTCTGAGTAAATTGGAAGATGAGGTAAAAGCGACCCGAGGTTTCATGATAGTACTAATATTGGACAATATTGCGAGTAATCAAGGTCTCTGGTATCAAACATGGTCTTGGTTTCCATGAAACTGTTAGAGGAGAATCTAGCTCACAAGGAAGTGCCAAAAATTCAGAAGATCTCAATGTAAAACCTAATGTGTTGAAAGAAACAAAAGATCAATCAACAATCATGAATTCTCAAAGGAATTCATTCAAGAACGTTGAATGTTTTAAATGTCATAATTATGGGCATGATGCAGTAAATTGCAGGAGCAGATCATTTCAGCCACAAACAAACAAGTTCTACTCAGAAAGGTACTCTAGCTTCTTCAGGGGATATTGTTTTTCGTGTAACAAGTATGGACATAAAGCAGTTGATTGTAAAAGGAGGAAGAATAGAAATACTCATTATGATTCTTATGCTTATTTCTCTGGCCACATGAGATGTTATGTTTGTAATAAGTATGGACATGTAGAAAAAGAATGCAGGATGAACAGATCTGGGAAAGTGGACAATTTTCAGCACACTGTTGGAAAGCTCAAGAAAATTTGGAAAAAGAAGGAGGATCGATCAGAAACGTAGGGAATTCAGACCCTACTGCAGTCATCTGCTTCTGAAGCTTACTTCTCTGATTGACTGCAGGAATGATGTGGGATACATTATGAGATTTAGTAATGTTATCGTCAGCAAGGGGAGCAATGTATGATGACTCATGGTTGATTTAATTATTCCGTATATGTATTTCTCGACAAAGGGTATCCGGTGAAGAAAAGACAGAATGTATACAAAATTGCGTGCTGGAGATGAAGGTGTGAAATTTTCTATATTTCACTTTCTATACGCGGTTATATTCACAAAAGTCGCGTATACAAGCGGTAGTTTCAACAGCATACAACAAGCAGTATGCATCGATGACAAGAAAATTTATCTCGATTGTCGAAGATTCCGGGAGCCAGAGGCCCAGGGGGAGCATCAAATTGACCGTTGATGATTGCACCGTTAGCATCATTCGGGCATATACTCATGTTAATGAAATGATACTTGGTTATTTTTTGTTAAAGATTATGGATGAAGCCTGATTTTTACGATGAAGATACTCCGTTGTCAAGATGAAAGTCTTATAATTCAGAGATGAGGACAGATCATGAAGAGATTATTAACATGACTTACCGTTGAAGGTGTTTCGTATTGCACAAAGTTAAGTGAAGATAATCGTTTAGGTGGAGCAAAGCAGGTTAAATACTAATGATCGTATTGTTGGCACATGACCGTTTATTCTTGATTTTTATGATACTCATGCTCAAATGATGATGACTTGGTACATGGTTTATTATGATGAGTTTTTGAGATCTCGTTGTCGATAAGTATCTTTTGTACTCACACATGGATGAGCTGGATGTCATTTGATTCAGAACAACTGCGCAAGAGTTTGTTACTATGGTTGAGAGATCTTTTGCCTACATGTTACTTCATGTTAAATCTTGAAGATCATGGTGATGCTGGACCATGGATGACTCGCTTGACACCTATGTGAAGATGTTGTTCTGATATGAGAATCTTTCTTGGAAAGAGTGTATTGATGCTGAAAAGAATCACGTTTTGGTTACTATTGTGCTAATGCTACAACCATTGGATGACGCTTGAAGACACCACTACATTGTTCTATCTATCCGTAGTCCAAGGAAGCATTCAAATGTCTCGTAAAGGTTTTAACACCTGCCCTCGCTCACAAAGAATCGGGATTCGATTGAATTTTAGAAGATGTCTTGGGATACGCGGGTTTCGAACATGGGCCGCGTATGTACGGGAGTTCCCGCACATAAACCCGCGTATGGGTTGCTACTGTTGTTCAAAGATTCTTCGCATAGTCACAGTTGTCAACCGTACTGACACTCTGCTTGGTATCTCTCGTGGTGTTCCAGCTCATAAATTTCCGTTTCTAATGTTTTGATGAAGATGCCTTGATGATTTGTTATGAAAATGTTCGAGATGCACAAACTAAGGGGGAGCCTTAGTCATATGAAAAGGATGCATGGATGCACAGATTCAGTGGGGAGCATTAGTTTTGCCGAGTATAATGCACCGCCGGGCATTATGGTGGTTCCTGACATATGATCTTCTCTGAGGTATTTTTGGTATTAATTATGAAAATTCATATTTGTACTTTGATGAAAAGGTCCTGCTGAGACCCGTGTTGTAAATTTGTAATATCTTACCATGTAAGGACTTGTCAATTTTGTAAACCCACTTGGTTGGGCTAACAGTCAAATTCTTGTAAACCCACTTGGTTGGGTAGCCGAGACAAATCGTAAACCCACTTGGTTGGGTAGTTGAGTCTCATGTAAATTCACTGGATGGATAATCACAAGTATGAGTCTTCGGTGATAGGGAATTTCATGTAGTCATGTACTTCATCGACAAATATGTTTGAAGATTCAAGTATGAACTCGTGGGGAGTTTGGCCACTTCAACACATATCGACCGTTAACGTTTCTTCCAAAGTATGAGGAGAAAAGGGGAGAGTGTTGGCTTTGATCCGCCTTTGCTCCTGATGTCAAAGGGGGAGAGTGCACATAGTGTTTCGAATGAAGAGACGATAATGATGTCAAATGTCTGGGAGAGTGACATATTTGGGAGAGTGACATGGTACCTATCTGCTGTGGCAACCAAACACCATCGTGGTTGCCATCAAGTCCAAAGGGGGAGATTACGTTGAAATATGATGCAGTGTTGTCCTTGATGGCAACCCACCGAATGGAGATGAAGACATGCGATCGTTGACATGTGTTGTCCTTGATGGCAATCCAATTCGATGAAGTTATGCTTGACTTGATGGACTTAGTAAATGATGTAACCGATGATATGATGTTTGTTGACAATATGATGCTAAGTGTTGTCCTTGAAAGGCAACCCACTTGATAAAGATGATGACAACTTACTTGATGAAGTTGTGCTTGAGAGAATATGTTCCCGATGAAGAAAATATGATGTACTTCCACAAAGCAGGCCAAGGCAATGAAGAAAGAATCGTAATGTGCTCAAAGCATGATGAAAAGAGTATGTCTCTTTGTATATCGCCGGATATTCCTAGGTGAAGTCACAGATGCACGCGGAAAAATAGTGCCAAGCTCAGTATGGGCTAAAGCGCTCAAAAGTGCAAAACCAAGGGTAACCACCATGGTATTGACCTATCAGGATTGGGTAATGTATCCGCTCTAATTGACCCGTCTGTGTAGTTTTGGGTTTATGGTATTGTTTTGGTCCATGGTATTGAAAAAGGGGCTCATGGTATTGAAAGGATAAACCTATATAAGGAGAAGAAATCTATCAGGCAAATTAGATGTAGTGCAAGATGTCGATGCTAAATGAATACTTTCCTCGCAGATTCGAATGGAAAGCCACATAATTTTGGAATGATAAAATCTGAATATATGATGCACCAATGATGAAGAAGGGGATCTAGATCTCGAAATGCACTTGTATTTGCTAGACCGTTTTAAGTGGAAGGCCTAGATCCGTGATGAGGCTAAACATCTGTGCGAACATCCGTCCTAAGCAAGAGGGTAACCGAATTGAACATCCGGGACCGGATAAGCATGCGCCTCCGTAATCATTGAAGATCTATACGCTTACCGCGGAGGAAGCGCGTATATACGCAAAATGGCCGAAGTGAAAGCGTACGCGCAATAAATATACACCGAGGTATACGCCTGTTCAGGACGTAAAGGCGCAGGAGGCGCGACATCGTTGAAGTAAGGGTGCCGTATGCAAACTAGGTTTGCCGGGCGAAGGGGTAAGGAACATCCGGGATTCGTCTCCATTGTGAGCTTCGCTATCCGGACCGTGTTGATATGTATCCGTTGATGATGTAGTATGTTTGTGCTTAAAAGTATGGAAGGGTTCCCACCGGAACATGATGAATGGTGGCCTCGCAAGTTGTTTATTGAAGTGGTTGGGATCCAAGAAAATTGATGAAACGTGGTCCAAGGTGGTGCCGAGGGTTGTAGCCTTCGCCGTGGGTTGTAGCCTTTCCGGTGTGAGGCCGGCAAACGAGGACCGGGTCGTAGGCTCCTTCCTGGTGAGAGGCCGAAACGAGCCGTGTTGGAGCTCCCTTCCAGGAGAGGCTTGCAAATGCTTTCAGGGAAGCTCGCGCGTCGGGCCGCCGGGGAAGTTCATACTTAAAGACATATGTTGTAAGATGTTTTCTCTATAATAAAATATCAAGGCCGTAGCGAATCGTTAGTTTTATGGTTTTCTCCGATTTGGGTTTCCACCGAAAACTCGGTGTTCATGTGTGATGCTTTATGTGATGGTTTATTCTCGTTTCATCGCACATGTTTACCGTTTTTTATTAAACATCTCGATGAATGAATGATGGAATAATAGAAGTGAAAGATTTAATGACATATCTAGATCTTCGTGCATACGCTAGTTTCATAAAGGGAATCCGCGTATATATGCCGCTTAATGAAGGAAAGTAGTGTATGGGTTCGAAGGAATGAAAAAGTAAAAAGATTTGACAGTAAGAAATACCGATTCACCCCTCTCGCATTTTCCAACAAAGGGAGAACCCCATCCGTTGAGAGATTGTCCCCATCGAAACATTCGTATGATTATGAGAGATCGAGAAGCCACTACAAAGAAATGACATAGCTAGAAATATACCAACTATCAAAGGTGTACCCTTGGAAAATCGACAAGCAGAACATCAAGCTACCATGGTGGAAATGGAGGGTAAGATTTTCCGACCTATCCGTTACCGTTCCGATTGATCCAGTGCTTCTTTCGAGTTACATTAGTTCGAAATTGTAGAAAAATGTAATCTTAAACCTAAAAAAATTTAGTAGTCATGGTCAGTTCAGCTAGCCACCGGGAACTAAGAGAAAGGTAACACATAAACTACCGAACAACAATCAAATTAAATGATTTTCAAAATGTATAAATTTGAAACATTCTACCCTTAGGTTCATATGATCTACCGAGAGGAATGGACCGGGCCGGAAAAAGAAGAAAGCTTTGATGAACTGGACAAGATCTTACATTGTGTAGAGGAAGAAGGGGAAACCTTTATCCTCAAGGGAAAGCTAAAACCCATCTCATGAGACAACATCAGCACTACAATTAAAAAAGAACAAAATGAAATGGATATCAAGTTTATGTCAGCATGGAAGAAAATGTACTGCAAACCTAAGAAAAACCTACCGGATGTATTACCAAAGGATAAGGGGAATTAAGAATTTTTTCTAGATGAGATCCCTCTATCTTCCCCCAAAAGAGAGATTGATTTTTCAATCGATCCGGTGTCGGGAGCAAGACCGTTTCCAGCCCCTTATCGAATGAGTCCTCCCCGAGCTTATGGAACTAAAATGCAATTACAAGAACTGTTAGATAAAGGGTATATCGCACCGAGTGTGTTCCCTTGGGGAGCCCTCGTCGTTTCGGTGGAAAAGAAAGATGGAACTTTTCGTATGTGCATTGATTATCGTCAATTGAACAAGTTGACCATTAAAAATACGATACCCTTTGGCCTCGAATCGATGATATTTTTGATCAAGTGAGAGGAGCTTCAGTATTTTCGAAGATTGATATAAGGACCGGTTATCACCGCTTAGAATTAAAGAAGAAGACATCAAAGAAATGCTCTTTGAACTGTGCATGGTCACTACGAATTTGTAGTCCTACCTTTTGGTTTAACAAATGCCCCCGCCACATTTATGTGCCTTAATGAATGGGGGCAGTAAGTTAAACAAGTACTGGATAAATTTGTCCTGTGTTTATAGATGATATCTTAAGTCTATTCAAAAAGTGAGGAGGAAAACATACAAAGAACACTTGAGGATAGTATTGCAAACTCGAAGGAAAACCAGCTATATGCCAAGTTTAGCAAATGTGAATTTTATAAATATAAGATCCAATATTTGGGTCATATTATTTCGAACAAGGCCTGTCAGTTTTCGACCCTAAAAAAGATAAAGGCAATCAAATAATGGCTTGTGCCAATCGATACTTCGAAATAGTTGAGATCATTCATCGAGTAGATTGTAGGCTATTATTGCAGCATTTGTGGAGAGGTTTTCTGCCATAGCACATCCCATCACATCATTACAAAGGAAAGGCTTCAAATTTGCGTGGACTCGTGGTACTGCCAAAAACAGCTTTTTTGACCTCAACTAAAATCGAAACTACTATGCGCCCTATACCTAAGATTGCAACATCCCGATAAAGAATTTGTGGTGTAATGACGTCGAGAGAGGATTGGGAGGATTTCTTTGTAGGAAAATTCATTTATTGCCTATGAATCTAGGAACCGAAGATACATGCATCGAATTACAGTGCCTAGGATTTAGAATTAGCAAACATTATCCATGCTTTGGAAAATGTGGCGCACTATCTTCTTGGGAAAAAATTGCCATTGATGATCGATCACATGTTCCAACATTTTTCCCAACCGTATTTGAATGCTAGACAAGCCAGATGGCCGTCTTTTCTAAGTGAATTTGATATGGACATAAAACATATCGAGGAACAAAATAAAATAAGGATGCATTGGAGCGTAAATTCTGTCGAATATCACAGTATTGGAAGTAGTGCTCAAATTGATGTATAAAGATTTGCAGAGGCGCAAACCAAGATCCGACTCACAGAAACACTCGTGAAATTACAGAAAGGAGAAAATTGATTTCACTCGAAAACCAAAGAGTTGACTGCTATAAGAATGCATTGTATATTCCCAATGTAGAGTCCTTAAAAGGGAATTTTGGATGAATACCACAAACATCCATGCGTGACATCCAAGATATCAGAAAATGTTAACATCCTCGAAAAAGAAGTTGTTCCTGCTAGAATGAAGAAAGATGTAGCGTAATATTTAAGTAGATGCATGGAATGTCAAATAGTCAAAGTTGAGCACGTATCCTCAATTTTAAAACCTTGCCGGTTGTAGAATGGAAATGGGACATTGGGCTTCATGGATTTCATAACAGATTACCCAAAACCAAACACCAACATGATTCAAAGAATAGTAGTAGACACTTTAACAAAGTTGTACATTTTATACCGCTAAATCTACTTTCTAACAACTCAAGTAGCGAATGTGTTCTTAAAGGAGGCAGTAAGACCTCCATGGGGTTCCAAAGGTGATCGTTTCCGACCGAGATGCCAAGTTTACAAGCAGCCTTTTTGAAAGGACATTTTGGAGGATGGGTACCAAATTGAATTTTAGTACGTTTACCACCCTCGGTATTGTGACAGAAACAGAAGAACGAATCAAATTTTGGAGGACATGCTGAGAATGTATGTGATGGATAGACCATCAAAGTGGGAAGATTACTTGCATTTAGCTAAATTTTCCTATAATAACAGCTACCAACTTCCATCAAAATGAGTCCGTTTGAGGCATCGTATGGAAGGAAGTGTCGTAGCCCTTTGAGTCGATCTACCGTAAGAGAAATTAATGTTGGGACCGTATGCGTTTTACAAGAGATGGAAAGAATTATCAAATAGATACAAAGAAACATCAAGACAAGACAAGACTTGCCAAAAGAAATATGTCGATAAGAAAAGAGGCATCGAGAGTTTAAAGTAAGATATGCATTTACGTATTAAACCCAAAAAGAGCACTCTTTATGGCCGTAAGTTGTGCAAAAATGGCCTCGAGATATTGTGGTCCTTGAAGTATTAGAAAGGGTGACCCGTGGGCTTACAACTGCCTTACCACCCCATGTTAGAGGTCATGATGTGTTTCATGTTTTGTTATTAAAAAGATATGTGCATGATGCTTCTCACATAGTTGATCGGAATGTTGCACATGTGGAACCGTAAGGGAGTTTCTACTAGAACCGCTTCAAATATTGGAGCAGAAGAAATTAAATCGAGAAATGTATAGGGTAGCAAGAGTAAAGGTGCGAAGGAAGACCATCATTGAAGAAGCTACCTCCGGGAAAGAGAAGCTGAAAATGATGAGATATCCATTTTTGTTTGAAAATGGAACTTGCAAAGGAATAACAACACCGAGGATGGTGTTTATTTTCGTAGGGGAATATGTAACACCCCGAATTTATGTGTTGGAATTTCAAAGATAGACATTTGAACTTAATCCTATGAGTGGAAGCCACACCAAAGGATAAGTAATTTGTGAATGTAATTAATTATTTAATTTGATGAATGAATAAAATGAATTGTGCGTATTGACCAAAATGAGATTTATGAGATCAAATACAAATTCATGAGGATGGGATGAGGCAATTATTTCCCCACAATCTTTCAAAATCCTTGAAAGAAATTAATTCTAATTTAGATTCTTTGGGAGGAAGAATCTAAATTTCCTCCCAATGATGAGTGAAAGTAGTTGGGAAGAGGTAAAGTCAAGAAAAGCCGAGGAAAAGTATAAATGCTCTTAAAGAATCCCTAAAATGGGGAATCCTAGGCAAACAGAAGAAAAACATCCGTTATTCTCGGACGCGTAACTAGGAAAACATGCTCAGTGAACAATAGCCAGCTGCTTCGGCCCTAAACGATTAGTGGTTGGTCCGTGTGAGGTGATCTGCAATGGGTGAGTTCTCGTATGCGAAGGACTCTAAGTTTGGGAGGTTGGTCGACCGCATGAGTGGTATGCATTTAAATTTATTTGGTGTTACTACTTCTCGTGGTATGAATTGGCTACATATAATTGTTTGATTTTATGTTAAAATTTTAATGCTACATTCAACATAATTTATCATTAGGAATGTACCTTCACAATTCGTATAGTTGTAGGCAAGAAAAATCGTAAAGTAGAATCCCACAAAACTCTAAACCAAGGTTGACAACTGGGACATATTTTCCGCGATGATTCGTGTTCGTAAGATACTTCGATATAATAGTATGCAACTATGAGTATGATTAGTTAAACCTAAGAGACATTCTCCAAATTTTCAAATTAACACTTAAGATAAATGCTAGAGAATCTTAGTAATTCATAGTTCACCAAACTCTAACTTTAATCTTTCTCTCGGAAGAATTGAAACAATGAGAAAATGAATGTATGGAGTGCAGAAGTAATTATTTAGTTCAGTACTAAGAACAGAGATTTAAAATAAATTCAATCGTTGTGTATCAATGAGAAAGACAAGATTTCATAGACTCGACTTGAAGGTCAATATATCATTCATAAGACAAATGTAAGCCCAACAACAAGTTATGGCCGTAGATAATAAATTTATTATACATTAGAAGGAACAAATATCCATTGGCATGAAATTGCTTATTATACGTAATGGAATCATCCTTACATTAGAGGATAATACTATTAGCCGAAAGAAGCTAAGTAAATAAGCAACATGCAGATTTACATCACCTATAAGTATTATAGTCTATCAAATAAAAAGGTGTATAGTAGATTATCGTACATGCTATGATCTTTTAGACACAAGTATGGAATTAAATATTCATACAATACCCGTAAATAAATTTGGGAAAATTAGTAACCAGTGGTTGCAAAGAAATAACTATTAATATTTCCGTACCATTTCACCATAGAAGAAGAGATCAGAGACTGTTACTATCAAATCGCTAACCAAAGGTGATTTGAGAATCACATACACAGACATGGTACAAGAAAGCCTTCCTAATACAAGAATGATATAGACAAAAACTATCGAACACCATAATAAAAATTAGGAGTATAAGAATACAGAAATTAGACTCTCAATACCGAGAAAAGAGCAAGACATTATCCATTAAAGTATTCCGAGGTTCATAAACGAATACATGATCTAAAATTTACAAGACAATAAAATACACAAAAGGTGAATAAAATCCACACGTAAGTAGTTAACCGTATCTGCTAAAAAAGAATAATAGAACCCATAAGATTTTAATGAGGGTATAATGACAATAAAGATATTACATACAAAAATTGAAATGATTCAAACCCCGTGGCCCAAGAACCATCTCAAAATGCCATTGAGCGTGATATAAATAAGTATTCAAAGTAAGGTTTCCAGGACTTAATACTATAATTGTAAAAACTTGTACAACTTTATTAATACAAATTTAAGTCGTCTAACAAATATTGTATAACCATACGTATTTCTCTATCCGTTCCCGTGAATACCGACCGCAAGTGTGAAAAGGAGCCAACGTTAATGTCAAAGGAAGAATCATCACAATGCTTCAATAGCAAGGGAGTAAGAGAAGTCTTTATAAGTCACTTCCAAGAGTCAAGAACCCCAAATTAATTATAATGCCAAACGTGATGAGGAGGAATAATATACAAGGATAAAAACGATGACTGGGAAAATGGTAGTACTCGGTAAGGAGAGATTCCAATCCATCCATAGCCTATAAAGTATGAACAAGAAATTGTTATAAATAAATACAAATTTAAGGTTGATGTTCAAAATGAATAACGAAACAATATTCCCAAACAAGATGATTTTCGACTCACATGTCAAGAAGAGAAACGAACCAGAGCGTCGCTCTAGCGCCGCAGTAATAAACCCCGAGGAACCATCGATGAGTGTAAGGAGAGGATAACTCTCCGAACCCAAGAGCAGCTTCGTCAAACAAGCTCTTGAGAATTCGCAGAAGCAAATGCCAATTGCATGGATTCAACACGCCCCATCTAACGCCTAGAAAGAGAAACAAACACTTTCCGGGCAGAAAGTAGCATAGTAGAAAGGTGAGACGCGACGAAATCTCAACAAATTGTTAAATGCAAATCAAACTGGAAAAAAACGATGGCATATGGTTCATCTAAGTCCCATAGTCGATAAGGGCTCGGAAAAAAGGGAGAGTAAAATTCTAATCGAAGAATGAAACCATGTTACACAAAAGAACTCGGATGATTTCACCCTACGACAATTTCATACCCAAAGTGGTCATGTTAGCGCGAGATACGCCTACGCATGGGGCCGAATTCCGTTTAGTGGTTATGGCACCAAATTTTCTCTCGTCATGAACAAACCATAACGCAGAAGAAAAAAACGAAAAAAAGAACCCCGAAAAAAAAAACTAACATGTGAAATTATATCCCGATCGATCGATAAACCCTAAAGCCACAAATGAATCCGTCGTCCAATCGGCAAGATTCGATGGAAGAAGCCACAGTATCAAGTGTTAATGAGCCAAGTACTTCCCGTGACAAATATTTAACTTCCAACGGGTAATGCCATTGAATGTCAAATTAGAATGGCAAAAGGTTGTAGCATTGCTTCGTGCAACAAGGTAGGGTGACGGAGTAACTCAAAGAGACGTGGAAGGAATTCACGTGACCACAAATGGACAGAGACCTGCTATAATCTATGTGTGGCGAAAATTAAAATTTATATGTGAGCTACGTGGAACTCGTACTTCGCTTCCAAATACATCTACAAGAAACTACTCACAACCTTGTAATACGGGAAGCCAATACACACAAAATCAATTGGAGATAGAAACAAGTACAAGAGGACAATTAAGTCACATGAATACTATGTACGTAGAGCTATATATATATGTCAAATTAATTTCATCATGAGTTATATGCCATCCACAAGTGAAGACGGGAGTAATACATCTAGAAGTCTAAGTGGTTAACATGGTTAACATATGGACCTACTGCTTTAACAAATGAATTAATTTCATATGGACCCATTGCCAACACAAACGTGGTTAATATGTGAACCCAAATCGATTCCCATCTATGTCCCTTAGATATACGATTATGTCACACATTTATAATCAAAAGTGTATTACAAAGTGGGTGGATATATGTATATATACAAACCCATTCATGGTTATGATAATTATGGTTATGGGTGTTACAATTTTATTAAATTTGCTAGGGGTTAAAATTGAAATGTATTCACATGTAATGGGATATACTTGATACATGGGAATAATTCAAAATTGAGAAAACAATTCTGATAAGACCGTATCCGTAAGGTAATAGCATAATCCTCGCTAGAATTTAACTTCAACAAATGAATATAAAAAAAATTAGCTTTTCCGGAAGTAAAATAGGAGGTGTGACACTTGGGACTCCAAAGAATAGGCCTCTCGCATTTGAAATATTTGGAGCAGCCATATTGAATTCTTAAATAACATCAAATCTTGGTGGTAGTAATCACCGGAAACCCAAGGCACCGTAATGTACAAGTCAGCAGTTTAGTAAAGGCACATCAAGGCTCGTCTTATATCCCGGAACCAAGAGGTCTTTGGTGATATATTCAAAGATAAAAAAGATTTAGAGGACCCATTGGCTTAGATCCATACCGACCGGCTCACCGGAAACATCAACCAAGATACTATGCAAGCGTGTCGCATCCTCATGCTAAAATGGAATGAGAGATGTCACTGTGGAGGGGAAATCTTATGGAAGTAGAATTTCGTATCTAGTGGCTCAAGGCGGGGGAAAGAACACTCATTTTTCCATCGCTCATAGCGGGGACTACAGATGTGCTAACAAAATCACCCGTCTAATGGATGAACTAGAACCCCTTAGCTCTCACGTATTTCTTCTCTCCCCGTCGACCATTTCACCCACATTTCTGCATCGAACTCCGACCGATAGAACCGAGGCCAGAAGGGTGGTTCGACAAACTCTATTCCCTGTACCTCATTACAGAAGATAAAAAATAAATCCCTAAACCGCCCAAGTTTACATTGGAGGAAGTGGAAGAGGTAGTGAAAGAAATGCCTAATGGCAGCATCAGTTCTAATGGTTTCACTATAGATTTTTTTAAATCTTGTTGGCTAATATCTAACTCAAAGTTTGAGGGGTGGTGGAAGACTTTCAAGTCAAACTTCATCTCGGTGTCCTTTAACTCCACTTTTATTGCCTTGATTCAAGGAGGAACGAACAACACCCCTTCTAAATTCTGACCCATTGCTTTATGGTCGTGCTCTACAAGATAATCTCTAAAGTCATGGACAATAGATTAAACCCATTCTCCCTCGCATCATCTTTTCGAGGAGCAATCTAGCTATGTTGAAGGGAAGGCGGCATCCTAGAAAATGTTTTACTTGCTCAGAGATGATTCATACTCTCTGCTATTTAAAAAGTCGTGGAATGATCATTCGTATGGATCTTTCCAAGGCCTATGATAAGGTCGCCTGGCCAGATTTTATCGAGGATATTATAGTCGCTTTGGTTTCCATCAAAGGTGGATCAAGTGATTTTAGCCCTCGGTCGAAACCCCTAGCTATTCCTTCCCTTGTTAATGGTGCACCTCTCTTTCCCCTTCACCCCTCTCGTGGTATCCACCAAGGAGATCCTATCTCTCCTTTTCTATTTGTCATTGTCATGGAAAGTTCGAGTATAATAATCAAAAATGCCTGTGCCAACAACTCCATAAATGGTCTCCAACCCCCACAACCCATTTCTCCCATCACTCATCAATATTTTGTGGATGATACCATGCTTCATGGCACCCCCATGGTCAAGGAAGCTCGTGGGTTCAAAGCCACTGATTCATTCTCGCTTTAGCTTTAGGTATGGACCTAAATCTTGATAAATATTCGATTTCTTTTCAACACCTCTAGCAATCCAAAGGCATCTCACGATGATTCTGGTTCGCAGAAGATGCTTCCTTCAAATACCTTGGCATCCCCTCTCATTGATAAGCTCCTGGAAAAGCTCCACCGGGAGAAGCTACTCAAAGCTCGAAGCCCATTGTAATAACTCGGAATAGCAAGAGTCCCAACTTCACCGGTCGCTCTAGCCATGACCTGGGGCCATTCTTTCAAGCTATTCCTCGCTCATGCTTCCATCCTCGCCAAAGGCTCAAAGGATTCCTTCAAAAGATCAGCAATATTCATCTGACCACAGTTGGGTAGAGAGGTCAAACTGCAGGCTCTCTGTGGCTTGGGAGAAAACTTGTAAACCCAAAATCCTAGGGGCATTGGGCTCGTGACCTGTGAATCGTGAATAAAGCCAGGGCAAAGCTTTGTGGAGGTGGATCAAATATCCTACTTTTCCGGGATGGAATGTGGAAAGCTAAGTATGTTGAGGATTGGAATCACTAAGAACTCATCAGCACGACCTATTCAAGCCGGGCTCCCCATCTAGAACCCGGCAAAAGCTAACAAAAATATTATCTCCAATCACTTCTTTTGGGAATTAAAATGGAAAAGTGGCCCTTTTCTCGGGAGGATGCTTGGCAACAATTGCCTAAGTCGAGTGCCTCGAATATTCCTCCTTCAAATAAAATACCAGAACAAGAAAAACTTCAAAATTTTCGTATTAGGCGTACAACAGGGAGAACCCTCATTGGAGACAATGGAACCTCAATATACCCTTTGATTCGGATGATATGGGCCAACCTTTCTCTCTCCTTGCTTTCCTCATTGAATTCCTAAAATTCAGCATTCTCTCCGGATGATGACCACCGAGGTGTGGAAAATTGGAGGGGAGGAACTATAACCTAAAGGAAGCTAAGTTCTACATCGAACAACGTCATCCGGAAGAGAATATGCAAGGGCATAAAAATGTTTGGGATGCAATTATGTGGCCAAAAATTAAAACCTTTCTTATGGACACTTTTACAACGGAAACACTAACTTGGGAGAACCTCCGCAAAAGGGCTTTGGTGGACCCTCCCGTTGTCCACTTATTTGGAGCACGCAGGAGTCCATGAACCATCTCCTCAACAACAGTGACTCATCAATTCGTTATGGATGCATGACATCTTTAGTACATGCACAGAGATAGGGCTTCCATTCCAGCATTGCGAATAATCAATTGGAGGTCAAATTTTTCTAAATGCAACACTCGTCAACAACCTCCGGAAACTAAGCCGTCGATTCATTTTTTGGTCTACTGGAAAGAACGAACAGGCGAATCTTTTAGCAAAAGAGACCAGTGAATGAAGATGACAAAATTAACCATTATGCGTAATATGAAAGAAATGTAGGCTCTAACCCACAACAAAGCTTCTTAGATAGGAGAAAATTTCGTAAGATGACAAGCGTATCTTACTAATGTTTGGGTTGGGGGCAGCCACAGAACCTCAATTCCCCCCGCGTAGCGACCTCAACCTCCTCCGTGTCGCGTACTCGGAAGCATCCTATTCCGTTTTTCAATTTGAATTTCGTGGAGCTCTAGGGGCAACCCTGCTCACCTAGATATGGTGGTGTCATTCGCAATGATGTGCTGCGTAATTCTCCACATTTTCACTTTGTCTCCGGGAGAAGCCAATAAACAATGAAGCAGAAGTTTTCTACCTTGGAACAAGGCCTACATAACCTTATTCATATGGGAAATGGAGTAGAAGTGGTGGAAGGTGATTCCTTCGGCTATCTCTCACACCAGAAGATTCAAATGGCACTCGCCTGAGAGGGTTTCAAACATTGGTTATTAGCCATGGTTACTAGTCTCATAGCCAAACATCTCACTATTCTTAAAGGTATCATTCTTCAAAGCATCCCAAAATGATAGCGCTTTGCGTATGCCTGCTAACCATGCGTCAACCACCCACATGACATCATTGAAACTTGTTAAACGATGTTACCCGTCATGCACTCCGTGATGAATGCATGCTTATTTGGAGACAAGACCCTTCAGTAATATCTAGGATGGTGAATAACCTTTAGGCATCGATCATCAATGATTCATGTGGGTTCTACAGATCAACATTTCAATGTTCTTTGTTATTCGCAGTTGGCACTGGGCATTTGTACCTTGTCAAGCTTCAGAAAAGATGGAATTATCGCAGCAATTTCGAGAATCAAATAAGTGTAAGGGAAGATCGGACATGTGGCCTCGCTCTTGGAGGTTTTTTCTTGGTTTCATGTTTGGCATGCGCTTCACAATCGTCGACTGAGGCTCACCTTAGGGGAATCTAGGATGGCACTGGTGGGATGGGGCGGTTTCCGGCTACTATATCGCACTTTGGGCCTCTCCTCTATATATTAATTCTATTCCCAATGTGTTCCCTCGCATAGTTCATGGTTCAACTTTGGTTTTAGGCTCGCCGCGCCAGCTTCTCGTTACTAGTTTCACTTCTTTCTCTAGTTTGGTGTTTTCCACCATGTTCGAGCAGGAGTGCTCATAGCTCAAAGGTCGCAAAGAATGTCAAGTGGGCTTTGGGACAGCTTTGAGCAATCGATCCTCGACAAAGGAAAACTATTATCCATGATCTCGAAAAGGAGGCCGCCTATGCCGTAACTAGTTTAAACAAGAAGGAGCGACGAGGAGGAGATGGACCGGATCAAAAGATCCCGCACTCCCGACCACCGTGTGCGAAAACAATTTCCTTGTGAACACAGAGTCGGCGGGCATATGAAACTCTTCTTTCCAGTTCCTCAACCCATATGCGGACAAGAAAGAGGCCTTTCCATGCTCACTCTTCCGGCCTCAACGAAGAATTCACCTATCCGGACAAGTCGGAAGTCTCCTTCAATTCACTCAATGAGGAGATGAAGATGCTCACCAGCTTGCCTAGAAAGTTTCATTCATCTCTTTGAGTTGTACCCGCGTTATGTTTTAAATGTTTTTGATAGAAATCCCTACCAACAACTCCAAGACCACCATTATCCACCGCCACCATCCCCTTAACCGCCTCGCAGTGAAGATGAAGTGGGTCCTAGTGCACGGTCGAATGCGGGCTTAAGTGCGGTGGGTCCTAGTGGGGTCAGCCAAGTGCGTTCGAAGGACTATGTAAAGTTTAAATGGACCTTTTGTCTCCTACCGCATTGTTTTCTTGCCAGTCCGTGTACTCTCCTTATTTACTCGTTATTTCTATCGCTGAAGTTGCTGTCCGCATGGCATCCGTGCGTGGAGGGCCACTACTTGCGCTCCTACACGTTAGTGTTGCTCGGCGTGAGCCGCGGGCCTTCCGTTATGTATGTCTATCTATCTCCCGACCGTCGCTTTTTGTGTCCGTGCTCTTCGGTCGTTCAATGTGCCCGGCTTCCTACCTTCGGTAATGGCAACCCTTTTTGTAACTTTTCATACTATTTTGATCTAATATATCAGTTTACTACAAAAAAGAGATACACTTATGCCAAATGCCAACCATGTACTTTTAAAAATTTTAAAATTTAATAAAATAAATATTTTTTATTAGTTATTTTATTAAAATTTTATAAAATATTATTAATGTATTATTAAAATATTGTATTTAAAATGTTTCAATGTTAAAGTTATGTTTTATAATATTGTGATTTAAATAAAATAATATATGATTATTATGATTTAATTATTTTTTAAACATTTTTGAAATGATTCTTTTTAATATTTAATGATATAATTTTAAAATGGTGTTTAATTATATTTTAAACTTTGCTTAAATAAATATATATATTTTTAAATATTTATTGAAATGATTCTTTTTTTATATTTAATGATATAACTTTAAATGATGGTTTAATTATATTTTAAACTTTAGTAAAATAAATATTCAATGTTTTTAAAATTTATTATAAGTTATTATCATTATGTTTTAATAATTAAAAGTTTTTTATAAATATAATAATATATTACTATTTTTCTTTCTCCTTCAATATATAGACTTGCTTTTCATGGAATATATAGACTAGGCCATCATGAATGGTATATGTATATATATTTTATTAAATATATATTTTAAAATTTTGTTGACATTATATTTGTTTATTTTATAATTCTAAAACATATGATAAAATGAAAAAGTAGGATACTAATATAAGCAATATAGACTTCATTTTAACACACACGATATCATCAATATCAATCAAATTTCTTCCAATAGAAACTTTTTTTACGAATGAAAAGAGATTTAATCTCTCTTTTTGATATTTTAATACTGTATAGTTGATATAGGCTAGTTTAATTTCATATTTGAAATAGACTAGGCTAGCTTAATTACATTTTAAATAGACTATAACCCTAATATGAATATTTTTATTTTTAGTATTAGTTTATTTTTATTTTTCTATTTTTACTTCCATTTCTTATTTTGACTTGCTACAGTCGTTTATGTTGCACTAATGTTTTCATTTTATTTATTTATTTAAACCTTAGAATATTTCCACCATAATAAATTAGAGAAAAAGACTTAGCACAAATATATATTTATTTCATTTTTTTAAAATAATATTTAAAAAATTAATTTGAAATAATTTTTAGAATTATATTTTATATATTTTAAAGTTTAATAAATTAAACGATAATTAAATTTTAACATTTTAAATTACATTTTATATTTTAATAAAATAAATACAATATAATTTATTTATTTGTATTATTATTATTTAATAATTAAATGTGAATGATAAACATAATAATATATGCTTATTTTCTAAATATTTATCATAAAACATAATAATAATTATTTATTTTTATTTTTAAATAATGTTTAACAAATTAAGTTAAAATATTTTTAATTAAATTTTATATATTTTAAATTTTAATAAAATAAATAATAATTAACTGTGAATGATAAATATAATAACATATATATTTTATCATGAACAGTTATTTTTATTTTGCTACTTTTACTTCCATTTTTAAATTATTTTGACTTGTTAAAATGTTTATATTATACTAATGTCTTAATTTACTTAATTTTAATAAAATAAATAACATTTATTTTATTGCTGGTGATTTAATAATTAAATGTGAATGATAATTATAATAATATATATATTTTCTAAATATTTTTATCTTAAATCATAATAATAATTAAAGATTAAATTATATTAGGTTAGGTTTATAATTAATATAGTTGAAGAAATGTTATATGTATCTATATCTATATATAAAGTTGGTATATTTATAGGTTTTTAAAATAATGGAAATATCATTTAAATATTATTTAAAAATCATTTAAAGTTTTGAAGTTAATGTTATGTTTTAAATAAATTTAAAACTATTGTATGGAAAGATCTCTTGGTTTGGAGATGTAAAATCTCTACTAACAAAACAATATTTAAACACGTGAAGGTGAGAGCTTATATGACCCTGTGTCACCATCATCGGGTATGGATTAACCATCACGCACACCATCATAACCATTGCCAATGAGGCACAATCAATCACATGCACACATGCACACAATTGACAAACAAGGTGTACACAAACATTATGTACATTGACTCACAAAATGATATGTTCACACACATCACACTTATTATAAATTTTAGAATTAACATTATTTTATACATGTGATGAAGATTGCATATAGATATTATCATGTTAACAATTACATTTGTTTTATAAATTAATTAGTATGTTATGAACATTGGGAAGTACTTCTATTTTATTTATTATTTTGAAAAAAATGATTAACATTAAAAAAAAAACTAGAAATAATATTTTTTTCCACATATTATTAAGTGTAGTGTTACATTTTTTTCTAAATTATTAAAATTAATGAAAATTTTAAATAAAAGTCAACTAAATTTATTGTAATGAATTGATTTTAATATTAAATAATTAAGTTATATGTGTTAATACATATTGATGCTAATATAAATATTAGGTTATTAGTTTTTCTTTTTTAAGGGTTTTGAACCTTTGAGCCCTATGTTTGCATTATACTTTATAGAGTGACAATCATTAATTGAGTGGTACAATGAGGGATAATATTAAGTAATTTTTAATGTTATTGTAATATCTATACTATTTTTCATTTTAAAGTGATATATTAATATGATTAATATTTAAAATTGGAGTAGAAAAAAAAATAAAAATAAAAAAATAAATAAACAAAAATTGATTAAAATAAAAATAAATAAACAAAATAAAATTTATAAATTAATAATAATAAAAAAGATAATAGATTTTTTTTTAAAATATTTAGACTAATGTATTTATGAGTTAATATTGGAAATAATATATTTATATAGAGATAATGATACTATATTTATAATAATATAAATAAACATAGTAAAAAAAAAAGTATATTCATGCATATCACACGTATTTATCTACAACTCAATAATACATAGAGAAATATAGGTAATAATAGATTCATACACATATGAAGAATACATTCATACACATACAAAGAGTACATGTAAACAAGACACATAAAAATGTGGCAAAGAATTTCATACACACATGAAGAATACATTCATATACATACAAAGAATACATGTAAACAAGACAAGTACAAATGTAGCAAAGAATTTCATACACACATGAATAATACATTCATATATACAAAGAATACAAGTAAACAAGGACACAAATGTAGCAAAGAAGAGATTCAAAAAACATGAAGAATACATTCACACACATACAAATAATACAAGTAAACAAGACACATACTAATGTAGAAAAAAACCGATTCATACCCATACAAAGAATAAAATTAAACAAGACACATGCAAATGTAAACAAGAATTTCATAAACATGAAGAATACATTCATATGCATACAAAGAATACAAGTAAACAAGACACACACATACAAATGTAGCAAAGAACACATTCATACACACATAGAATACATTCATACTTATACTCAAGCATACAAAATGAGACATTCAAAAAGAACAAACATTATAGAGAAGTACATAGAAGAAATAAAATCACTCTCAATAATACATTCACACACATCATATGCAGCAGATATTCTATTTATTAACTCTTACCAAAATGAAGTGCTCTACAAAGAAATTTAACTATAAAAATACAACTAATAAAAATAATATATATATATATATATATATATATATATATATATATATAACCAATACACAAGCATTTAAACATAATAAAACTTATACAAATAAATAATAAAAACCTTTAAATATTTACAAATTCTTAAAAATAATATATTCATATCTAATTTAAATATAAAATAATATTCATTTAATATAAAAAAAATATAAAAATAAATAAATATATATATATATATATATATATATATATATATATATATATATATATATATATATATATATCCTAATAACATATTGATAATAAAAATATATAATTAAATAAAAAAATATAAATAAAATAAATAAATAGGTTATAATTGTTATATAATATATGTGAATAAGAGTTATTTTGACACTTTTGTGCATGTTGGGAAGATGCATAAAATATTGTGAAAATTTTAAGTTATTTATATGAATAAGAGTGATTTTACAATTTGTGTGTGTGGGTAAGATGTTTAAAACATTGAAAAAATGTTAAGTGATTTGAGTAAGTAAAAGTGATTTTTCCATTTGTGTGTGTGTTGGCAAGATGTTTAAAACAAGTTTCTAAATTATTATTATTATAATAAAATGATATATTTTAGTTTTTGCATATTGGAGTTACTATAAACTAAAGATAGTGAAAACCATGAACACAAGGAACATAACTCAAATGAGGGTTACAATTTAACCATCCTAAGAGCCTTTTCGAGGGGTTGAATTCCCCTCCAAAACAAAAGAAAAAGCCTACTCCTTTTATTAATGATAGTTTGTGTTCATGCACATTTTTTGATGGGCCCATCTAAACAAAAAATATATACAACTTTTTCTAACTACAACATTACAAAAAATAAAAGTAGATAATGTCTTCGCCAAACAACTTCAGTATTGATAAATTTTCTGCAATATACAACATGAAATGATATTATTAGTATATAATATAATATACAAACACTTCCTAACAACTTGTAACATAATTAAATACAAATTTCATAAAGAAAATGCATATTATATAAATCCATAATGTATGAGAAATATTATATAAACCCAAAATACATGAAAAATATTAAGAAAAAAATATAAATATAATATAATATAATTTGCAAATTTTATATAATAACACTTAAATTTAACAATTGCATATTAAAAAACACATAATGAATAACCAATCATAATAAAATATTAGGTAACAAAATGATTTTTATTTTAGAAATTCTAAATAGATTAGAGTGATTCCTGGTAAATATATTTCTGTGAGTAGAACTAAATGTTACATTGTAAACTTAAAAAAAAAAACAGTGAAAGCGAAAACACCTTGTGACCTAATTAATAAAACTACGTGATAACACCTTGTAATATAATTAATAAATCTACTGATTAATAATAGTGAGCGAAAAGGAATCTTTGTGTTACATTGGAAACTTCAACAAAATAAATAAACGCTGAAAGCTAAAACACCTTGTGATATAATTAAAAAATAAAACTACGTAATTAATAATGGAGAGGAAAATGAATCTTTGATTATATAAGAGTTTCCACATGAAACTGGTTGTAGGAGATGGCTTATGATTTTTTTATCTCATCATCCTGACATTCTGATTGCCCGTGTTGTGTTTTGGGATTGCGCATGCATGCGCAGGAGTGAAGGGTTCATCTCATAACCAGTTATGACTTCTTCTTGACAACTAACCAATGTTCACTTCCTGCTGGCTTCTAAACACATTAATAAACAGGGATTTTTTTCATCGATGAACAGGGGATGAGTATTGATAAACAGGTGTTGCACCATGCAATAATTGCTAGAATTGATTAAACAGAATATATATACCACATTATGCTTGGTAGAATTGTATAAACAGAATATATATATATATATATCAAAAAGGCTAGGCGTGAAAGTGTAAGGATAACAACAAAGAGGCCTGATGTGAAAGTGTAAGGATAATAACAAAGATGCGTGACATGAAAGTGTGAGGAACGTGAATGTGGAAGAATGACAAGTAGGCATGCGAAAGATGGACATTGAAGCAGAATTTGGTTTAATAAATAAACAAGTAACAAAGATACATTTGAAGTCCTCAACTCTTACAACTACACTACTGGTCATGATACATATGAAGTCCACGGCAAACTCTATTTCCGTCGAGCCATTGGTTTCGAGTATATTTGGGTATTCTAGGTTTCCGATGTGGCTTCGTATTGTATTGAGCACAGAGCCATGTTCTTTATGGGGCGGGAAGCTATGATGATTTTTTCAAAATCTAATTAAATTAAATAATATTCCAATTAAATCTAATGTTCTTTGAACGGAGTACAATTCCAGCTATGCAGCTATCTAGCTAGCTTCTTTCCTCCTAAGCCCTACCACTGGAATCTCTACATCTCGAGTTTCTTCCAGATATCTCTTTTGAATTGCACAATCAACAAAAAAGGGTCGGGCCTTTCTCACCATTGTCTAGATCTAGCTCTGTAGGGTGTCTCTATATATGCAGGTTTTTGGCGGTGCTTAAATAACTCAACCACCTTCTCATAGGATCATAAGCATAAGATCTCGGTCCTGAGCATCTAACTATTTGGGGATAGTCAGATCTCGCAGCTCTTGAGCATGTGACTATATGGGGATAGTCAGATCACATCTCGCTCTCGAGGATCTCACTATTTGGGGATAGTGAGATCAGATCTCGCTCTCCAGCATCTGCCTCTTTGGAGGCTGCACGATCAAGCCGGGTCTAGGGCTACTCTATGTGTGAAGAACCAAATTAAAAGGCATACAAAACATATTGTTTCCCTGTCGTAAGGTTAATTACTAATAAAGAGAGCAGCCATGAAATGAGAGCAGCCATGAAATGAGAAAAGGTTAATGACTAATAAACAGAGCAGCCATGAAATGACAAGAGAAGGAGTTCAATTTGGAGTTTGGAGAGGCCAATGTTGTAACAAATAGCGCAACAATGAAATGAGAAAAGGAAGAGCGCAATTGGGCGTTTCGAGAGAATTCTGTAATAAAGAGCGCAACCATGAAATGAGTAAAGGAGGAGTTCAATTGGGCGTTTGGAGGGACCAATGTTGTCAATAGCCTGCGACATGACTTGTCACATGACAAAATACCTAATGCCTCAACATTTATGTGAACACACACGGACACAAATTACTAAAACAGACTTAGAGAGACTAAAAATACAAGACATATATTATTACACTGCAACAAGAAATAGAGGAGAACAAAGCCATCAAAAATGCATACTAACATTTCTTCCTCGGAATCTTTCAGTCGCTGTTGAAATTCTAAAAACTCGTGGTTGCAAAAGAGCTGGAAAATCCACATTCTCTGTTGCAAAAGCACTGAAAATGTTGCTGGAGCTCCTGTATTTAAAATTCCAAATCAAAAGGAAACGTAAGAAAGGACCAGGAATGAATTTAAAAATAACTAAAGTAAATATCTCCATGAATACCAACTCACTTTGAAATCACTATTTGTTGATCAAGACAGCCCTTCCACTATCTGTGCATATTCTCCTCTCCTCACCCAACTCTTTTGTCTCTCAATTAACACAAATCCAAACACACAAAACAAACATCTACACACAACACTTCCAACAACACAGCACACATTACAAACATACCACAACACAACACATGACATTGATGCATACAAAACTACACAAAACATTTATGGAGCGCTCCATAAGACAGACAAATTTACATCAGAGTGCTTGAGAGAGAAAGAACACCCATGCTTAAACCTGTAGACGGAGAAAATAAATTTTCAGGTTACACAAATGTCTGTGTAAAATGAATTGAACACATAAATTAAGGGAACATAAAATTGCTCAAACTCTTACCAACTCCTACTCCCTTTCTGTTGTTTTCAGAGTGCAAAACTTTCGATCACCTCCTCTTCATTTCTGAATTTTCTCCTCTCATTCTTCATTCATCGCATTCACGGATCCCTCTGATTCTCCATTCATCAGTATACAATGACTTGGGAACTAGTGAGTTTTATGCTTTCTTTTTTGGACCGTTGCGGTCAAAATTTACTTTAACCAATATTTTAATTACTATTAGTTAAACCAGTCTTTTAATTACCATTTATTAAACCATGACTTGGGAATTTTTGAGTTTTACGATTTTCGTATACAATGACTTGGGAACTAGTGAGTTTTATGCACGCTTTTTTGGACCGTTGCGATCAAAATTAACTTAAACCAATCTTTTAATTACTATTAGTTAAAACAGTCTTTTAATTATCATTTATTAAACCATGAGTTGGGAATTTTTGAGTTTTATGATTGTCTTTTTTGGACTGTTTGCGTTCAAAATTATAGTTAACAAATCTTTTAAAGACCATTCGTTAAACCAGCCTTTTAATTACCATTCATTAAACTATCTTTTAACTCACTACTACTATTATATAATTTATGATATTTTTTAAAAAGCGTTTTAAAACTTGTGCAAATACAGTTCAATCCTAATGATCCTCGTCCATAACTTTCCATTTTTATCAATAAATGCAACGCTGTGGTTTTTTTTTAGCTGCGTTTTAAAGTTTTTTCCCTGTGCATAACAGTATTGGTTGAAAGTTACAGTTTTGTCCGTGTGCAAAACATTATTGGCTTAAAGTTATTGATTGCAATGTATTTAATATTTAACGTTAATGGTGCAAAGCCTCAATGGAATATATGTACATATATAGATAGATATAATAATGCTAATGGTGTAAAGACACAGTGGTGTTATTGAGTGGAATATATATAATTTAAATAGTGATAATTGTAAAACTTAAATTTATTTAAAATTTATGTAATATTATCATATGTTAATTTTGGAAATAGTTATTTTATATATATATATATATGAAATAATGAGAACCAAATATTATTATTAGTAGCAAAAAGATATTGTTAATATTATTTTTATTAGATATTTAAAATTTACTAGTAGATGGAGACTAGGGAATCAAAACTCTTCTTCTCTCTATGTATTTTCAAATGGATAACAATTGTTTATACATACCATTGGCAAGTTAGTAAAATTTTCTAACTAAAATAGATGCTTGTAAGAGTTAGTACCAAGCTAGAAAATATTTGCATTGATATATTTTTAGATCCTTTCTTTGTAATCTATTATTGATGTAATTTTTATATTAAAAGTTATGCTTGTAATTAATTTCTAAATAATGTCACTTTGAAGGTAAATAATAAGTTTTTCTTCTTTTCCTCCAAGATTACATTGAGCAAGAGTTGAATACATTGAGAACATTACTAATACATTCCTAAAAGTGAGAGTCTTAGATGACTCTATTTCAAACAATGTAAGCTTCCAAGGAATGTCTTACACTAATAACATAAGCATGGATATCTAACTTACACTGAGATATAGATTTTAATTAATTTAACAAAATATATTTTTTAATTAATCTTTTTTTCAACATACATATTTATACCACTATATTAATAACATGTGAACTTCAACTTAACTATAATTTTTTTGATGGATTTAGAAGAGTGTGTATGTTTATGATGTTGAATGCATTATAGGACAAATATAGCAATCTTGTTCTTTATGTTGTTCTCCTTCATCTTACAATTGTACATGTAGGAACACACTCATACCATAATCGAACATAGATATTCTCCAAACCATTATTTCCTATATTCAAAGTTGAAATGATATTCATTTCATCAAGTAACTACAACCCACCCTTTCATGTGTTTCTTGCTAGCTTGCTTGATTACATTGTAAACCATTCAATGTACTTTTTCATGTGAGTTGTGACAATCAATTCAACTAATTTGTAGTGGATGACTTTCAATTCATAATCGGTCATCCATACATTCTTGGTGGCTATATGATCTTGCTTCATGAATTTTTTTGTGATGGTTTACATCTACATATCCATTTTCGCTAGTTTTCATCTTGGCCCATGCATTAGCTTAAAATTGTTTTCGAGCTATAAAAACTTATAAATGCCATTTTGAAACTAGATTTATTTGAAAAAAAATAGTTTGTTTCCAATCAAATAAGTTCATTCACTTGACAAAAATGCAAGGGAACATCAACTACCCTTATATTGCTAGAGACATGGCAATCCCCGTCACACATAGAGTTTAATGCACAAAATCAGAAGTCCATTCATAGCCACTTAATACAGAGATTTTTTAGAAACCAACAGAAAATAAGGATTCACTATACATACTTAAGTGGGTGTTTCTTATATTGGATCAAAAACCTACATTTCCATATTATATATTCCTGCAATGGATCTCTTAAGAGACAATTGATTATGTGTTGTGGTATATTATGGATGCATGTGCATTGTAGAAATGACATGATGACCACTATAGTGAAATCATGCATCACTAGAAGTATGTTGGATAATTATTTGCAACTAAGTATGTTTCTCCGTTTTTGTACCACATTTACTATATAGAACATGTGTGGCTCAAATGAATTCTATGCAATAGAGATATCCAAGTTAAAATTTCTCTCTTAACCCAAATGGTGGACTTTGAAGCCATTGAAAAATAACAATAAATACATAGTTAAACTCAATCTCAATCATTGTTTTACATTAAAGGAATTCTGGGTCATTTTGAAGAAAAGTGAACAATTTAAGAATACAAGATCCTAGTTTCAAGTGGCATGGGAAAGAAAAATAGTTACAAGCTTAAGCAATATATGTAAGAATAGTGGTTCACACCAGTCATCCTAATTAGTAAACATTTTCTTCAATAATTAGGGTTGAATTGAAATTGGTAATGGAGCATGTGTCTAATTGATAAAATAATAAAACAATGATATGGGAAATGAGCATGCTAGACATGTTTCTTGAACAGTTCTTAGCGATATATAACCTATGTGATGGAGGGTCATGAGCATCTCAAACATTGGAAGAAGTAAACTTAACTCGCCAAAATTATGAGGGTGTAGGGGCCTAGGTAGATGCACCTGATTCTCAAAACAAACAAACAAAAAATTTTACAGACTTTACATAACATAAGAAAAATTATATTTGGAGTGAAAAAATAATGTGTTAATGGCAGAGTGGGGCTTCTTTGTTATATCGGATAGGGTTGGCCCTTCTCGACCAATTATCATCCCTCTCTCTCAGATATTTTCATATGGTGGACATAACTTATGTTGTATTATCATCTCACTGCTCTTTATCCATCGAAGAAACTAGTATACTCATAGATTTTCTAGCTTCCATGGAAAAAAAAAATTGAAATACTTAGGAAATTAATCGTTTATTTTTATCATTACCTCATCCATTCATTCCATGGTGGATGGATTTAAGATCACGATCATAGCTAAGGGGATGAGCTCACCCTTATTTATGGAGACAAGCCCATTTTTTGCTCTACTATAGGAATTATTGTTGTAAAGTGTGCTTCTCCATCCTCTGCATTGATGAAAATTTTCTTGAATACACCCTTTGGTTTAGAACAAGCTCAAAAAAGTTTTATTCCTTCCTCAATCCGTAGAGGGCTCATGTAAATTTATGTTTCACCCATATTTTCATGATGTTGCGAAAGTTACAAATGATATTTATTTCTCAACTACATCAGTTCATGAAGTCCCTTCATTTTGAGGTTTCTTTGATGGCTCAAGAATTCAAGGATGCAAATTTCTTCTCATAGTTTGGCTTGATATGCATATTTAATTATTTAACGCCATCTTTAGTAGATCTTCACTCCTAGATTTTTTAGCACTAGAAATTGCTAATTTCAAATGAGCCAAATATTTATCCATTGGCTAGATGGTTTTTTTATCAATCATTGATAAAGATAAATATTAGGATTTGATCTCTAGTTATGGTATGTGGTTCTAGAGAAATGCAAGGTTGTCTATGTAACCTTAGTTCCCCTCTTTAGACCCCTTTTCACATTCAATTCCTACTGCTTTATTTTGGGTAAGGATTCCTAATATCCATTTGGATATGTGGAATCTTTCATCATTGAAATATATACGAAATGATTTAGGTATATTTTTTTAGTGTAGTGATTAGATAAATAGTACTTCAAACTTGCATATGTTCACATTTGTGTGCAAATGTACTTCACTAAAGATTTGTTCGCTAAATCAAACTGACAAGCCTAAATTCCCTATGGGTGAAAAATATAGACTATGAGAATATTTCTTCCCCCTCAAGAGCTTATTACAAAATAAGCCATTCTTTCAAAAAAATTCCCAAACCTCAAAAGATCAAAGCTAGGAAAAATAGTTTCAAAGCAAGATAGTGGGAAGTTTCCAAGTCATAACATTATATGATATTTAAATATGAACTCCCCCCATATCACAAAAACGATTAAAATCAACAAGAGACATTATAATCCAGTAAAGACGCCCACCAAGTTAATGGAAACTCAACAACAAGCCATGTTGTGGTAGAATGTATAAAGGATGCCTATGAAAATCCGGAGAAGTTTGGTTACACAAATGATTCTGTTGAAAATAATTCTAAAAAAAAAAAACCTTGGGATGATATTCAAAAAGTGGCCAAGGACAAGTTAGATTTTTTTGCTGATTCCTCTTCCTCTCTAGAAAATAAGACTAAAAAAACAACTTCTTAGGAAGATGAGGAAAAAGAGGAAGAATTGTATAAGACTCTTAAAGGTGAAAACAATATTTGAGATAATAACTACAAGAATGATCCTCTAGATATAGTAGATAACACGGGTTAGATCCAAGTGAGGAAAAAGAACATATATACTTCAGCAAGGGAAACAAGAATTTAGATGAAGCTAAACAAAAAAGAGAAGCTAGTCAAAGTTAAATTGATCAATAATTAAGAATGGGATGCAAATGTATTTGGATATTAGGGGTATTTGGAAAATATTTAGCTGGAATGGTAACAAATTTTTGTTTTATGGAGATCTAAATTAAGGATTTGGATTGATCATGCATGTTCAATCTCAAATCCTCAAGGAATTTTGGAAGCACTTTTTTTAGAAGAATTGTAATGATTATTTGTTCGATCCAAGTTCTTTTAATATAATACAAAATACCATTTGTGTTAAAAAGAATAAGAAACAAAAATAATATAGGATTGAGCTATGGAGTGTTAAAGGTGCTGGGATGGGATATATATTGCTTTTGTTGCCCTTGGCATGAAAGGCACTACCAAACCTTTTAATTGTTCAACTAATTTCCATCACCATAAGGTTTAATATTTTTACTTTGTTAATTTGTCTTCGTATTAAATTTACTAATATTTTTTTTCTTATCTTTCTCTTTCTTTATTTACCAGTATGTGTCTCCCCATAATGATAACTTTATTTTTACAAAAGCTCATTTTCTCAATGTGTTTCTTGTAGATGGGGTGGACACATTAAGAAAAAATTTACATATATTTATTACATAACTAAGAGAGTATAGTTAACATAAAAAATACACCTTTTGAGCCCAGTCTAAGGAGTAGGTTCATAAATACATTGATTCCCTCCATTATATCATACATATTATGAAATTTGAAACGTTTCCTTTCTTTTTTTCCCTTTTTTTTCCTTTTGTTTGGTAGCTTGTTCACAAATTGGCATGACAAACTAGTGGCTTGAGAAAATTCAACCCAAGGGAATATAAACTATAAAACAATCAACAAAAAAAACCTATCTTTGGCCACACCAACCCATACTTATGGATTAGATTTTTCCTGCATGGTAACAAACTATGACCTTTTTACCATGGAGTGCCTTAATAAAACACCTTATCCCTAATCATACAAAATGCGTGTTATTTTTTCCCACCTATGTTTCTTTAAATCATATGATTACAAGTACATATATGAATCCTAACCCATCACACCAAATGTACAAACCTCAACCTCACATTGCAATTTCTACTAAAATGGGGTTGACAATGACCACCCTCGACATTACATTGTAGTTTTAGAATATACAATGAAAAGATCCAATATACAACATATTATATATGTTATGATATTAATGCAGTTTTAAATATTCTACAAAATATATGTCAATGGATTTTCATGATATTAACACACATGTACTTAAAATCCAAATTCAGATTGGAAAAGTAAATAGAACCACCTATCATAGTCAGTGACTTATGATCCCTAGGAATTTAACGTTTTGTAAAAGTGACTTGTTTTTAGTTGTTTCACGAGCTAAATTTAATTCCTTCTCATTGTGATTTAACCTATATATTGGTACAAAGGGTGTAAAGAAATTTTTTAAGAGAGAATAAAGATAAATAGTTATAAATATGAAATTTAATATTTTTTCAATATTCAATTTTGCAAATTAACACACCATGGGTAGCGTCTGGTTGCATTTGAATATGGATTACCTTTGAAAGTGCATGTCGTCATATAATTAGTGATATTCATCCACAAAATAATTCCATGGAACTTTTATCTTCATGATTTATAGGTAATCTCTCGGAGGATTTTACATTTGAATTGATTTTTCCCAAGAAAAACATAAATGTATTCCACTCACATTTTCCAAAATGCAATTGTGTATTGCATGTATATGTATTTCAATTTTATCATTTTAATTATGTTTCCCTTCTTTTACATTTGAAAGCATTATCTCATGACCGACAATTAAGTAAAAAACCAGGAAGACCTATGTTAGATAATCTCAAGTCATAGAGTGTATGCAACACTCTCTAAGATGATCCAACATAAAAATGTTTCTAAGTAATATTTCAACTTCTATATGGATTATATTCAAGGGTAAAAATTATCATTATTTATTGTACATTTTCTATTTTTTTTTTTTTTACATTATACAAAGGCCTACGTAGAAAAAAATAGCTTTTCCTATTTTATATCACACTATGCTTCACAAGAAAAGGCTGAAGGTATTCCTTTGAATTAATGATATCATTTCATTTTTATATAGTATCATTTTAAGTATATAGTTATGGATTAAAATTTGTCTCTATGGATAATATATAAATCTATCTCTTTACTTTATTTATGATAATTATTTGTACTTAAAAACCTCATAAGGCCTCCTCTAATGTATGTTAATGAGAGAATATTAACATCAATAGTCATTTTTTATATGCATAATATAGAAGGAAAAATAAAAAAATGAACTCAAAATATGTAAGAAAAGTGCATAGCTGAATTAATTAATGGAAGATAACAAATAATATTCAAGTAAAGAGTATATTAATATAATAAATCCATGTAGAATAAGAACGATTTAGAACCCTTTGAGTAGAAGTGGATGTATTAGATTTCTTTCCAGCATAATGTGTAACACAATATTGCAATAACTGGAACCTGTCAAGTCACTTTGTCTTTAGTGTATCATGATTTCTCATCTTCACAACTCTCATCCACTAATCATGCTATCAATTTTGAAATTTCACTCTGACATATCACAAATGTATTTATTACTATGAGAGAATAAAATATAGGTGGTCGTGGGATCTTTTATCATCCTATCCAATCTTAGAACCTATAGATACATAAAAAAGAGTGAATATTTACACTATAAATACTTACATGTCCATATATACTTTATGAAACTATGTGTTAGAAATTAAGATATCTATCCAATGTTCTAGTTATCTTGAGAGGAAAAAAAAAAGTTAATATGATAAAGCGAAATAACCACAATAAATTTTTGTTTAAACATAATCTCCAAAATGAAGAGACTTATGAAAGTATCTTCCTTCCATTTTCAAAAATTTCAAACAAATTTAGAAGAAGAAAGTTTGGCAACAAAATAATACAAAGGTGTTGCATATCATTGATATCTATCCTTCAAACCAAATTTAGTATTTTACTTTAAAAAATGTTCAACATTATATGGCTATATGACTTTGTATTTATTGATTTCTTCCATCTTGGTATGTATTCTTATGATTATTATCGTTTTCATTATTTACCATCATTATAATTGTTATTTATGTATGTTGAAACATACATTATTAATTTTATTATTCCTCTTAACTTTTACTTTAAAAGGAGGTATTTTCCTATGCACAACTATTCAATATCATATATTTAAATAATGATATTATCGAAGATATAATATCATAAACAACGCTTTCAAGATTTACTAGCCTTCAATATTTTATTCACATTTCATATTTTATCAAATGTACCACCGAATTAATGCATTAACATACAATTGGATTTATCTGAGGTGGATGAAGGAATGATTATCATCCTTCCCACCAAGGTTTGATTCCCACATGTGACCTCTTGAGCTCATAGAGAGTATATTCCTCTAATGGATTTTATCCTTATTGTGGACTAGCCTTGTGGCCATAGTAATCTAGGGTTTTACCTATGTATAATATTTTAAATGAGGGAAATTTTCCAAGGGTTTCCTCGAGATTTGTAACATTGAAAAAAATACAATATGTCAAGGAAACCTTATGTGCCAATAAGTTTGTCCTTTATAAAAAAGTGGTCATACTAGTGTAAGTGTGGATGAAGGTCATATGTATCTAAATGTATGAAAGGGGCAAGGATTTGTACTACTATATATTCAAACATAGACGAAACATGTGTGCCACTCTAGATTCAACATACACTAAACATAGTATAATTCTAACATGATAATGTTTCCACTGGTTGCAAGAAAATTACTAGTGACTTGATTAATTAATAAATATTTCCATATGAAAAAATACTAGAACAAATTTTGATTACTTATAGTTGTCTTACATGATCAGATCTTGTTACATTGAGCATTCTGATATCTAAAATAGAATAAAATGGAAACATTAATAATTTTAGTAATGGACTTCAAAAACCAAAAATAATCTCATATGTTTACATACAGATTTTGTTCCTATAGGGACTAATCAGACTCAACAATAAGGCTCAAATCCATTACAACAAACCTCAACATGTGGCTTGCAAGAACTAAACCTAGGTGGGGAGAACAACAATTATTTCTCCCAACCACCTAAGATAAACCCAAATGGAAAAACAAATCTCTTAAGGAATTTTGGGAAAAAAAAATAGAAGAATTGTAACAATTATAGATTGGATCCAAGTTCTTTTAATATAATCCCAAATACCCATTTCTATTAAAACAAAATGAAAATTAAATTATATGATATTGATATAGGGCGAGGTAAAGGGGTTGGGAGGGGATATACATTTCTTTTTTCGCCCTTGGCATGACAAGTGCTACTAGACCTTCTAATTCTTGAACTAATTTCCATCACCATAATACTTAATATTTTTTCTTAGTTACTTTGTATTCATATTAAATTTATTAATATCTTTTCTCCTTATTTTTTTCACTTTCGTTATTTACCAATGTGTGTCTCCCCATAATGATAACATTATTTTACAAAAGTTCACTTTATCAATCTTTTTTCTTAAGAAGTCATTGGTTGTGGTCATTAAAATAGTGGTTCCATTACTAGTTCCAATAATAGTTAAGCAAGTTGTGGTTCATTGGATAATGGATATGGGACAACTCACTACGCAAATTTCTTTCCTTGGAGAAAAAATGAGGACTTAGTGGATTTGAATTTTTATATGTATAAGTATTTCGGGTTAGGTTACTATAAGAATTAACAAACCTACGATGAAATGTTTTCATCTTCTAATGAATTCCCCACTAAATAAATTAGATTTCCACTGGTAAGATCTTTATATAATATTAGTGGTACTAGTGCTCCCCTAGAGGCTCTAAAATTGGTAACTCTCTATATTGATATCAATATGGAGATTGGTATAAGTAGTTCGGGTTAGGTGATTATGAAAAGATGAAATTTCACCATCTTTTAATGAAATCCCCTCTAGCTCAATCAAATCTTGACCGATAGAATATCTATATAATATGGGTGGTGCTCTCCTAAGGCTATGGAATTGGTAAATCCTAGATAAATAAATCGATCCTGATCTTGTTCTGCTGCATCTGACTCTCTAAGGACTTAGATTGTCATAAGAATTAGGATCTCACTCTCACGAATTTGATTCTTTGGGAGCTCATATATTACTCAAGGTTGCATAATATGGATCTAAATAAACAAGTGGATAGGGATATTCTATATATAACTGTGTTAGGGACTAAGAAAAAGGGCATAAAAAGGCCAGGGTTTGATTTTTTTAAACCCTAGAAGATAAATAGGCCAGGCCATTCACAAAAAAATTATGTTTTCCTTTTTCTAAAATAAATAAATAAACTCTACTGAGATTTACCCTTTTCTTCAAGAAGAACATAGCCATCAACAAAGAATACTAACCTTGCTTCTTAGGAATATTTCCTTTGCATTTGGAAGTCTAAACTGTTGGCTGAAAAAGAATTGGAAACTCCCCATTCACTACTACAAAAGCACTGGAAACATTGCTTTGTATCCTACATATAAAATTGCAACCCATCATAAAAGGAAACAAAAAAAAAAGTGTGGACTGAATTTAAAAATAATTGAATAAAATTTTGACATGAATACAAAATCACTCTAAAAGTGCATTATTTGTTGACCAAGTTGGCCATTGAAATATGAGTGCATATTCTCCTTAACCATGAATTTTTCTCTCAATTAACACAAATCCAAAAACATATAACACAAAAAATTATGCACACACAACACATTTACACAAAAGAACACATTGTAAGCATACAAAAACACTATAGAGTACATTAATGCATACAACACTACAAAGTACAATACATTTATGGAGCACCCCATAAGACAAACAAATTTTCATCAAATTTCTTGAGAGAGAAATAAAGATCTAACATAGTCCATGCTTAACCCATATATTTAATATAGAAACAAATTTTGTGAGGTTACAGAAATGTCCTCGGGGAATGAATTAAATGCACACAAAAATTAGGGGAAAAAAAACTACTCAGACACCTACTACGTTTCCATACTTAACCCATTGAATAAACAAAGAAACCAAATCCGTCAAAATTCCCTATGGAATGTATTTCCCTATGAGATAATTCTACGTTAATTAATTATGTCAGATCATCTAATTTTTTTACTTTTTTAAAAGAAATTTTTGGATGACGAATGTATTAAGAAAATAACAATTATATGTTTTAAACTTTGATTGTATTGAGTATTAAGAAAAGGTTTGTTTCTTTACTTCAAAACAATTATTTGATTTAGCATATATGAAGGCACAAACTGTAAGAGAATATGATCAGCTATATATCTAGTTTGAATCTTTAGTTTATCATAAGTATGAAAGTCTGACAAACAAAGTTTACAACTTAACAAAATATATTTAACATTATGAAGATTAATAATAATTAATTGATATAGAGGGACTTATACATACAGATATTATAATAATCCAATCTCTAAAATAGATTATAACTTTAGAGGATTTAGGATAGACTGAGATATAGTTTTCTCTTACCTATTTATATCCATAAAACTTAAATATATGCAGAAAATAGAATGAAATGAATAATCGAAAATATTACAAGGGTACAAACTATCTGAAACAAATCCAAAACCATTTTTTTCATCATCAATGATCAAAATTTAATGCAATTATACTTTACAAGTGCTCATCCAAGGGTGAAACCCTTAATAACTTAAATGGAGAGTCATTTATACTAAATGTTTTCTATTAGAAGAATCTAAACATATTACAAAAATAGTATCAAAATATAGGAATACAAAAACTATTGAGTTGAGATTTCACTGTCTTCAAGGAAGTGGTTGATGATGTGGCCCCAAAAAGTGTTTCTTTGCTAGCATTTTGTTGGAGATGAAATTTACTTGATAGTTTCACATAAGTGATCCCATGTTTCTTAACTTGGTATATCCAGATTAATCAAGCTTCTAAAAACTTCATCTACTTAAGTATATCTCTTAAAAGTAGGCGTATTAATAAATATATGTTTGATTTCATGGCTAATTATTAAATCAAACTCTAAAGACTTGAGAAATGACTTTCCTGTCATATGACCTTTAATCCCTACAAATTTGGTTTTGTCAATTGAGATTGTCTAAAGCTTCTTGAAATACTCCTCCAAGCTAATTAACCTGTCATTTGGCACTACTAATCCCGAAAATCCTCTTTGATTTATCAGGTTGAGCTTAATGTGAAATATTTGGACAACACTATCTAAAGTTTGACACTTGGTTTCCAACACATTCAACATATTCTTCTTATGCAGAAATTTATTGATTTTCAAAATGGTTTTTGTTATATCTATGATATTAATATGCTCTAATTCTCCTCTGCTCTTTGAATTTAAAACCTTAATCACATTTGAAGCTTTGGCTGGTTTTTGCTTAAGTGCTTCCTTTTCCTGCTCAATGATTGCTTTGCACTTGGTGATTAGTTCTTCCTGTTCAAAAATAATATATATGGAGGGTCATACTTCATTCATAGCCTGACTTATTTCAGTACTGATGCTTTCCTTGGCTTGGGCCAAGGTGTTAACATCAATAACACAGTCTCTAACTTCTGAAATTTCTGTCTTAACCTGTGAGATTTATGCATTTCTTCCATGTAAAGAGTATCATTCTTTATCTTCTAAGCTTCTTGAATTTCTGCAGAAGCTTTTCATTCTCCTACTTTTGTAGAGATAAATCCTGCATAATTTTTCTTGTGTCACCTTTTGTTAATGTGGATTTTGTTGTTGTTAATGAAGAACTTAGCTCTGTGCATGCAACTAAAATAGGTACAACTGAAACTAGAATCATGGCCAACTGAGTTGAATATTCCTTCTCCTTTAGTAGATCTTCAATTTTTTCCTCCATCTTCTTGATTTGAATGTTCTACTCAATGATAAGTTTTATCATTTCCTCTCTATTTTGTTCACTTTCATCTATCTCCTTGGTTTGGGGATATTCTATAGAAGGAAATTTGAGTTGATTTTGAAGAGGTGCAATGTATTAATTCTTCTTATTAAGAATTTCTTCTACATATTTGACATCCTTAGGGTCATACCCAATCTTTATTACTATATCTTCTAATGATTTTAGCTTATTAGATTTAGCAAAATAGGAATGTTTCTGAATTTTCGACTGTGACTATACATTTGATAGATTTTTTTTCAATTTGGACAATGCCATGGTAGTGTTATTCATGGAAGAGAAAACAATTTCTCTTGAATGTTTGTGCATGTCCATTTGGTTGATGGGATGAATCTGATTTGCATTAGAATAGAATATGGTCTTCTTGTAATCAGAAGGGGCTTTGGGAAAAGGGACACAGGCCTATATAAATTCCATCTATATCCTTCTGTTTTAACTGTCAAAATATATCAATAACCTATGATGTGATGTAGAGGTCTGTTTCCAAAACTAACTATAGACATTGGCTTTTAGAGCTTCATTCTTATGTTTAATCTCTAAGAATTTAGAAAAAATATTTTGATCACCGTATTCACTGGTTCCTACTGATTGAATAATGCCCATGGGATCTTGTGAAGCTAAAGAGGAGGATGGGGTATTAAGAAAATTTCCATCTGCTTCTATAGAAACTTCTATATCACCCAAATCGATGATATCTGGCTCTTTCTGACTTTCCTCAGTGGAAATCGTGAAATCCGTCTTTTGCTTCTTCTACTGGATAATGAATTATTTGGAAACGTTTGCAGAAGATGATGGTTCCTCTCTAGGCATTTTCTATTGTTTGTCTTGAGAAATTAGGATTTGTAGAGTGGAGGTAGAAATAATTTGTGCCTCTGCTTCTTGTAGTGTGCTTTCTTCACACTGATTTTGGTTCATGAATTTCTCAATCTCTAACCTAGGAGTATGATTGTAAGTTGTTGTCCTCAGTTCCAGCCTCAAATTAGAAATAATGTTGAATGGATCATATGACCAAGTGAAACTTGGATGAAATCCATCCTCATGAGGATTGCATCTGCTCCAATTATTGTTGTCCTAGTGTTGCATATGAAAGAGCCCACCCTAGTCTTGATCTTAAACTGAAATTTTATTTTACCTGTAACAAAATGCATTTCATCCATGATAATCATTTTCCTAATATATTCAAGAGAGAAAAGTCTCATTGGAACTTATTTGGGCAGCTTTTAAGGTTCCAATTCACAACCATATACTCTAATCTCTATATAATTCTGGTAAAGATACTTATCTCCTGTTTTAACTTTATCACTTAGATGAAGTAACCTTTTTTCTGTATGGCCCAATCCTAGGCCCATTTTGACTGCTTAAAATATAGTAAACTAAATGAATGAAGGAGTCAATGAAATCTAGAAATAAAAATTTAGTTGAAATGACTCTAACTATTTGAGTCGAATGAATGACTGATTGATTAACACCCTGATCATCATCTTTATGCAACTTAACTGGTAAGGAATCCCCCTACTGAAATAGAAACATACGAAGTAGTACAAAAGTGTACTTGAACATGCCTTAAATGGTCAATTTCATCATATGTGCATGAATATTAACAGCTAGGAGCTTGCTGTAATTGTAGATGAAGTTTGGATCACTGTCTTTGGAGAAAATGGAAAAGAAACCTTGAATTGACTCTTCTATTGTTCTAACATTTTAATAGCGTAAAAAATAGGAAATTAAGGAAATAATGTGCTTGGTTGATTTAGGAAACACAGTGGATGGGTAAGGAGGGTTCTTTTTCAGAATGTTTAACATCATCTGGAAGAAATGTTTTGAAAATCTGAGCTTTTTCAGGAAAATTCAGTTTGTGGTATAAGTCCATGTGAGTAGCTTGGGAAAAATGGCTAAGGGAATCACTATGTGTGATCAACAGCATATGGTTTATGGTCTCAGATGTAATAGAATTCAAAATGTCTTTATTTTGATCTACTAATTTTTTTTAAGGGGATCATACCTAGCTTGACACCAGGTGACTAGATCAGGGATCTCATGGGTTTGAGGAAAGGTGAATAGAGGCAATAAAGTCTCCTAGAGCTTGAATCGATCTTATTTATTTAAATATTTTTGTTTAACCAGAGATGCAATTCATAGATCTCGAATTCACATCTTTTTCTGTAATCTTGAAAAATTGGTCAACTAATGGGACATCATCGAGATCTATGGTGGTAGACACATTTGAAGTTTTTTCAGTGATTGGTTTTCGACCCTTTCCTTTGGGAGCCATTTCTTTCTGTAGTGTAAAAGAGAAGAGGTATTTCTCTACTAAAATGATATTAGATGAAGGAAGTCTCTCTAAGTAATAGATATGCCTCTCAATAACTTTGTTGACAATGGTGATACATAGTGGAGTGGTAAACTGAAACTATATCTCTCCAAACCTATGATTCGACAGAATGAAAAACGAATCAAAGGCTGGTGCAAGGAATGGGATATGTTTATTTATACATTATTGGATTTCCATTATACGGAATGAATATTAGAGAAAAATACGTGGAGGTTTAATGGAAAATGGTAATGTAGCGAATCATAGTAATAATAGCTAATAACAGTTAAGGAGTAGTTGTGATGACATGTTTGAATGAAACGGTAAGGGAGTGGATGTAATAGAACATCTATAGGTTGCAGGAGGTGATTGGGCATTGGGATATGGACGTTGGCAGGAAGTCAAAAAACCGTTGGAAGCAAAGGCAGATTACGGAGTGGGTAGTTGACGGTAAGAAGTATTGAGCAGGTCGGGGGTGGGGGGTGTGAAATGACAAATGAGTGAAATGTTTGAAAGGGGTCTGCCGAAAGGAAACTGCTTTTCAGACCCCCTGCTATTAATTTGAAATAGAAAAATGTGGTGCGAAATGACTTCCCCTTCGTTGATATGGGCGGGGAAGAGATCCATTCTTGAGATTTGGTCCAATGACAATGCAAAATGAAAAAATAAAATTTTTGCGTTACAAATGTACAATAAAATTAACATGTGATTTATTAGAACAATAATTGACCAATTAATGAAGTGATTAATGCTAATAAAACATATTTTAATCCTAATCTTATTTTAGGCGCATTTAAAACAAGCTGTCATTAATTTTCCTAAGTCTAATTTTCAACCAAGATTAAAAAGTTTGGTGAACTTTTATTTCCTAATATAAAATGCATAAATTTAAATAATTTTTATCATGTTTAAGTAGTATGATCAAAAACAAATTATTTTGGGTTGTGTCATCCTAACAAAATACACAGAACTAATTTATTTTTTTATTTGAAACTAAGCAATTTTATTTCTTTTATTGCTTATATCCATCCCTAGCATTTTCAAATATTTTTTCCTTCATTTTTTAAAGCATCTAATCCTACAATTTTTTGAAATGATTATTTTATTTTGACATGAGTCCTAACATTTTTTAATTTTCATCTATTCATATCCAAACCTAACATTTTTAAATATTTCCATTTTCTTCTACAATGTCTAACTTCTCGAAAAATGAAATGCTACAACATCGGCTCCAACTAGGGATTGCTTCCTCCTATAGGATGCAGAGAACTAGCAGATCTAAGCACCTTCTCCTTGGGCTAATGGAGTCTTTGTTGAGAAAAAAAACATACTTGAAAATCAAATGAGAGGGTAGATATACAATTATGAATATGAGAATGACTCTTATGCATCTTTAGTACTGAATGTGGTGCTTCATATATCTTCCATTGACTATGCATGAAGAAACTTGTCCTTCCAAGTTCTGCATGATGAAAGTATTATTATGCTTGACTTATGAAATATGAAAAGGTACAAACCAGAGGATGTCAAAATTTCCACGTTTTTCTCTTTCTTCCCTCATAACATCCCATCTTAACGCCAAATATCCTTCTCTGAAACCTCTTTCTGTAGCTTTTATATTAAAGAAAATTTTCATTTTTTTCTCGTATTTCCTAAGCTTGTATTGGATTTCATCCATTTTTTCACCAAGTTAAATAATATGATTCATTCTCCTAGAAAAATCATGAGTTTCTTCATTAAATTCTTGCAAAAATGTCAAAACAGAGAAATCTAGATTTCTAGGAAAAATTGCTTCTTTACTATAAACCAATTGAAATGGAGATTTTCCTATAGATCTTTTTTGAGATATCCTATTAGCCCAAACTGCATAAATGAGAAGATTTTCCCAATTCTTTTTATGATCCTCTAATGTATTCTTGATAACTTTTTCCAAACTCTTGTTTGATGACTTTGCTAGACCATTTCCTTGTGGATAGTGAGTATAATGATGCAACAAAATTTTATATTTTTTACAAAATTCAATCATTTTGACACTATTATATGTTTTTTTATTATCCGTTACTATCTTTTGAGGGCATCCAAACGTCAACATAATGTTTTCTTCAATAAACTTGATGACTACAGTGGTTGTGGCATTTCTAACTAGAATGGCCTCTACCCATTTAGTGAAGTAATATGTTTCAATTAGTATCCATCTATGCTAGTTGATTGATGCTGGATGAAATTACCCTATGAAATCCAATCCCCACTCTAAGAAAGGTGTTGAAACTAATACTGGAACCAAAGGAAGGGCTGCTAGCTTTTTCCTTGCAGCAAACATTTGACATTGGCAAATCGTAACCTTTTCTCCTAGTTGTAGGAACATAATAGGCCAATAGAATTATGCTCTCAATATTTTATATGTTGTAGATCTCTAGGCAAGTGTCCCCCACATATACTTGCATGAAACTGTTCAATAATCCCTTCTGTTTCATTTTCTGTCAAGAAAAGAAAAAGGTTATTGAGTGGTTCCTTCATCTATAAATTTACATTGATGATACAATAATTTATGGCTTTTAAATTTAGTGTCTTACAGTGAATTTTTGAAAATTGAGAAGGACACTCGATGTTTATAAGAAAATGTACAATATCATAATACCATTATGACAACATGAATTTCTCATCAATATAAACAAGAACTGATTGAATTGAAGATGAAGGTTATTGTGTATTCTTCCCTTCTGAGTCTTTGTAAGATTCTTGTGGATTCTCCCCTTGTGATTTTGGAGACGTTTCTTGTGGACTCTTCTCTGTTGAAATTTCAAAAACAAAATTTATCCCCAAAACTTTACAATTGGATTCAGCTAAAACATTAGCCAAACCTTCTATTTTTACCAACTTTGTAGTTTTGATACTAATATCAAATTCAAGTAGTTGGGTAATTAATCTTCCTCTTCTCCCATTAGTGTCTGGTTGAGTTAAGACAATTTTCACAACATTTTTGGGAACATAAGTAGTAATGGCTGAGTGAAGGACATAAATTTTTAAATAATTTAACACTTGGACTAAGTAATAAGCCTCTTTTTCAATGATGTCATACTTAAATTCTGTGTCTCTCATGACTTTATTGAAAAATGGTATAGATTGTTCATATCCATCTTAATTATTTTTTGAAAGGACAATAACTAATGTGGTTTCAGAGGAAAAGGAAAATATGGCAAAGGGTTCAAAATAATTAGGGTTGGCTAAAGTTTGCACTTCAGAAATGACCTTTTTAATCTGGTCAAAAGCATATCTAGCTGGTATTGTCCACTTAACTTCATGATTATTCTTCAAGATATCGGTTATATCATTAAAAAGTTTAGCATTGTTAGGAATGAATCTCCATAGGCAGTTAATATTTCCAAGAAAAGTTTGGATCTCCTTATTTTTCCTTGGAAATTAAAGTGCTTGCACAGTTGAAACCCTTTTAGGGTCAATTACTACCCATTCCTTAGAAATGATGTGTCCGAGAAATTTCCCTTCTCTGATAGAAAACAAATAGTTCTTGTGATTGAGTGATATCCTGAATTTTCTAGACCTGTTAAAAAATTTCATCAAGTATTTTAAATGTTTATGATCTGAGCTAGAAAAAATAGTAAGGTCATCAAGATATATAACAACAATTTTTTTTTATTTATTTTTTATTTTTTTTAATCTTACACACAAAATATAAATCTGTAGCTCTCTATAATGTTTCTCGAACATTTTTCAATCCAAAGGGAATTTTGTCATATGTAAATGTACCCCAAGGTGTAGTGAAAGCAGCCTTCTCCCTATCCTCTAGACTCACCATTATCTGGTTGTATCCAAAAAACCAATCAAGCATTGAAAGTATATTTGGACCTGAAACCTTTTGACGAAATAGATCCATTTTGGGTAATGGGTACATGTCTTTTAAGGATGACTTGTTTAATTTCCTGAAATCTACACAGTTTCTAATTTCCGCATTCTTATTTCTAACATGAACTAAATTAGCTACCCAATCTAAGTATCTTATTCGAATTATGATTTTAGAATCAAGTAAATTCTTAAGTTCATTCTCTATGGTAGGGATCAAGACTCGATTGATTCTCTAAATTTTTGTTTATAGGGTTTTGCTTCAGGTTTTAAAGGAATTTTATGCTGACTAAGAATTCTGTCATATGTTTTTAATTCAACATAAGGCCAAGAAAAAAATTCCTTGTAATCTTTAAGAAGATTCCAATATTCAGTTTTTACTTCCTGAGGTAGAGATGCTGAGATTTTAATGTTCTTGATTTCTTAAGGTGTTCCAATATTATATTCTTCAATATTCTCTTCAGGTGAAATTGATAGTGGATACTTGGGAACATAATTTTGGTCAAATAATATTTCTAGAGGTACTAGACCTTTGGGAATAAAGTTGTTAGACACCTGAATTATATTGTGGTCAACCATTTTCAAATTTAAATCAAAAGTTTGATTTTATTTACTGAGGTTATTTATATCTAATTGATCTTCTTGAATTTGCAAAAAAAAGAATTCATCAATAACCTGTAGAAAATATTTTAACTGTCCATCATCCTCAAATATTTGTGAGTATTTAATATTGTTAGGAATAGATGTCCTATATTTTACTTGAATTTGATATTTCAATTGCATTTGATCTAGAATTTTGAATGAAATAGTTGAAACATTTACGGAGTCTGCATGAATATTCTCATTTCTAGGAATAGTTGTAATATTTAATGCATGAAATAAGTTTTCCAATGAATCCCATACCTCATTTCTATAATATCCAAGTCTAGGATGCTTTGTTTGACAAATATTCCTAACTTATCTTAATATGAGTTCAGATTCACTGAAAACACATAAATTCTATGCTTTAAGACTTCTAGCTAACTCTAGTACTAGAAGAAAAGCTTCATACTCTGCTACATTATTAGTAACATCAAAATTAAGTTTACATGATTGAGTTTTGTTTTATTTTTCTGGAGAAATTAAAAGAACACCAGATCCATATCCATCATTTGAAAAAGACAGTTTTTGGGTTTTCTACAACATCTTCAATTTTAAGTTGAGAATTCTGCAAATTATTTGAAGATAATTGAAAATAACAAAAATATTTGTCAAATGCATATATAGGATGGTTTCTAGCTTGATATTCCTATAAAACAATATGAATGAATCTAGACTCCCTATATAACCTAAGGTTTTCACCCCCATATATAGGAATTTTAGAAAAAGACATATCCATTTGAAGGCTTCCTCCTACCTATGCACAACAAGACCTTGATAAAAGAATTCCAAACTTAGGATGGATATCAGTGACCATGATTTAAAAAACTACACTTCTTATAGGTATTTGGGCCAAAGTTACCACCAAGTCTTTTACGAGTCCTAGACATGGTACCATTTTAGAGTCAAAGGTATATAGGTCATGGTAATATCAAGTAATTTCCAAATTAAGTTGATCCTAATAACCTTTGGTGTAATATTATGTGAAGTTCCAGAATCTAACATGCAATTATATACTAAGGAATCATGTGCTTTCAAACTAACACAGAAAGGTGGAATTCCTTCATCAATCATGTTTGAGCTTGGAGCAAATAATATTGAGGGGTTTTCATCTTGTAGAATATTTGCATCCCCTTCAACATCCACACTTAAATTTAAATTCATTTAGTAACTTGATTTTTGTATCCAAGGTTCTTTGAAAAATGGGATGGTAATATTGAAAAATGAAATTCAAGAGCCTGAAAAGGACCTAACTTCCACAGACCATATCTCCAAAAATATTGTGAACCGAGATCTGAAATTTTGTGAAGATGTTCCTCAGGATTTTGACTTTGCACCCTAAACATTTCAGCTTATAAAACTTCGTAGAAAAAAATTTATAGCAAAAATTCCATGATGACCTGTTTGGAGTAGCGAAACCCTAGAATCCAAAGCTCTGATACCAAATGTTGTGAAACCAGCTCCAAAAATAGAAGAAAAGAGAGATCAATGACTTAGAAATAAGCCACTTTGAGGGGGAAACCTCCAATACTGTCACACCTCCCATTTCCCTTCCAACATTTTTTTTTTCTCTCAAGCCTTCATTTGTTAAATTTCAATTCTGGAAAAGATGCTATGCTATAATTATGATGGTTTATTCGCATCATCACTGTTTGCCCAATTATGATTTGTTTACTGATCTCAACTATATCCAACCCCCTTTGGATATAACCATATTAATACTATTAACCCTAATTATATTTACAATACCAATACAATGGGTTTGTCTATCCAAATCCCACTTTGATATCTTACATTATTTGTATAGAAATCGACCCTTGATCATTCAATATCATTTTATCGTTTGATAAATAAGTGGGGAGCATAATTACTTTTCACACGTTAACCCTACCCTTATAATTCGATAGACCTAGGTGAGACCACTTCGGTTACACCGGGATATCATTTTTTTACAACGTAGAAATCATAATTGGATTTAATTGATCCATCTTATTAACTCTGTGTACAGCCACTCATGGTTATTCATTTAATTTAATCGAACGCCTTTACGTTGATATACACATCATGTGAATTGGAAATTTTAATTAAGTTGAGAAGTGCTGCTCGTTTTCCACGTAAGCCTGTATAAGAGTTTGGGTCTTGTTGCCTGGTTTGGAATGAGTATTGTTCAGTGTATCATCACGTGGTTTTGTTCCATGTAACGCTGGAACTCACCACGCCAGCCTCCCCTGGTGCAATTGCAATTTTGATGGCACAGGTAGCCTGTGGTGACATTTATAGTCTTACTAATCACATTTAATGTTGACGTATTGGTGTACATGTCGCGTTCAGCTCTTTGATCCGTGGCTTCACCCTTCGGATCTTGCCATGTGGACGATGTGGATTCACCAATGTGTTAGGGTTCTATGGATATAAAATCTCAGTGTTATTTGGTTTGCCAGTTCTTTTCTCTTTCTTCGTATTCGGTTGGTCTCTTACCAGTGCATTCTAACGCCCTCGAGGATTGATCGTGCATCTATCCATCTCGGTGACGTATCCTCAGGCTCCGTTGAATCATGCAGGTATGCCACTTACTGAGTTTATGAAGTGCATGCTCTATTTTGATAGCCTACCATGAATTTTCCATTTTGCGTTTAGGGTATAGCTTATGTGCTTTGAATAATTTCTGTGATTTGGATTTATAGTGATGGCTTCCCATCGCGCCATACAGATAGTTTCATGTCTGCCAATTCGCTTAAATTGTTTTTGTTTTTCTTATTCCTGTTTGTTATAAATTGTACTCATATTGAAGGTTTTACTCCTGCAGGTAATTACAACTGATGTATTACTCTCTCTCGTGAACCACGGAAGTCGTAGCTCTTGTCAGCCTTAACATAAAATTTCTTTGGTCCTTTCCAGGTCGGTACTCGCAGAACACTGGTTTGAAGGAACCAGTTCTCTTCACCTCGTTCCAGAACGTTTTCAACAGTTTAATACTGTGCTTGATATCATTGTATAATTTTAGTTATTCAGATTTTGGGTTCGACCCGGACTCGTTCTTTAGCTCAGTTTGGGAAACATTATAATTTTGATATTGTTCCCATGCCACAGTGGACTTGTATCGTGGAATACTTTGTTTATATAACTCTGTCAGTTTCCTAATATCAATTTGCCTTACGGTTATTCTTATGTATTTGCAACAAGGATATTATTTTACTCTTTTAACTTGAGTTTCGATTTAAACTTATCTATGGCACTGTTCTACAACTACGGATTTTCTGACTCGTTTGTGTGTTGTGACCTTACTGCTTATAGGCCATACCGGGGTTAGATCATATTCCTGCGAGTAAAGGTGATGTTATTTATCAATTTAATTATGCTCCTTCACAGTAAGCTCGGTTGCACCTCATTTTATAACTCTGAATTTGAGTGTAGCTTTTCAGTGATTATTCTGCCTCGTTTATTGTTACCATCAGTTTTCTAGAAATCAAAGGCATTTTGTGTGTTTTTCTCCTACCACACTAGATTTGAATTTGATAATAATACTGCTAAATATTTTCCCTATTATTGAAATAGTACCAAGTATTGTCAACTATTCTCTTTTCATGGGTTCAGGGTTAAGATAAGTATTAGTTTGCAATAGGTAAATGTTTAGCATCATACCTCGTTAGGCTTGGTAACCATCTACGGTGATGTACTAATACGTATATTGATATAGATCTTTGTCTGGAAAACATTTGCATCTATAATATGACACTATACTTTCCTGTCCTTTATTCACAAACTCAAGTAGATTATGTACAGGTAATTATGGCTTGCGTATGTTCAAACTGCATGTTAAATTTCTTGCTTATCCTTCTTTTACACATTAGTTGTAATCCATAAATTTTGTTATGGGCTTCCTTTTGATGTAGTGTTACTTATCTACATGCAGACATAACTGGCTATTGTGATTCTATTCATGTATAAATGGAGTACTGATCCTAGAAGTTAGTCATTACATATTTTGTTTTCTTCATTTAATACACAATCTAGATAACAGTTCCTATACTTCTATTTTCCAGTACAGTACAGAAAATCTCAGATTTATTTCTCCTATGTATATATGAGTTAGAATCATTATATAAATCAGAAGAAGATTAAATTTAAATCACCAGTCTTTTTTTCTGTGGAGAAATATATATCCTCAGATTTAAATCAACACTGGTTTAGAGATTCTGTTGGATTCTACTCCCCAGATTTATTTTCTACAACTATGAAGAATTGTAAAGGTGAATTCCTTACGACCAATTCTGTTAAATGTAGCATTTATAACTCTAGTATACAATCAACTTTTATATGTAGCCAATTCATTCCTTATGAGATAAACACATCAAAAATTTTAAAGACATACCACTCATGCAATTGACCAACCTCCCAACCGTAGAGTCCTTCTGTCTCCCAGAACTCACCCCCGAGCTGAGATCATTTCGTAGAACAGATCAACCTCTAATCTATTTAGGAGCAGCTTATTTAAGCTATTGTTCCCAAAAGCATATTTCTAATTCTCCGTTCAGAATCTGAAGTCCTTTCTTCACATTTTCAGCTTCCAAGTTTTAGGGATTCTTTGCTTCATTTTAACGCTTGACTTTTCCATTTTTACCTCTTCCCAACCTTTCCTCATGTCACGTCTCATACAGCCTTCTCATCCATATAGCATAAACTTAGATATACTCTGTTGTATGCTGAGATAACATTCAAAATTTAATATGGAATCAATTACGAAATTCATACGGTTATCTCCACTCTTCTCAGTCCATCTAGTTAACTTATATATATCTATATATATATTAGCTTGTATTTCTCAGGTCAGTTTTTCAGAATTTTGACCAACTCTAGCTGATCACTAGTCCCTTCCTCAACTTTCCAATTTGCAAGCCTTATAGAATTTTCAGCTCTATAAGGGTTCAGCATCCAAGTATAGATGTATGCATCCACGTATACATCTATCTATATGCAGTTAACCTTCGTTGCTACAACTACTTTCCCAACAGTTGATATGGAAGGTAATAGATGCTCTGTTCTTTGTATTTTTAAATATGCTTACAATCTTCCCTCACACACACTTTTAACACACAATAGGTTTTCAATAGGATTCTCCCCTTATTTTATTGTTACAAATATTCAACATGTTTGAAACTCTGGTGTAGATTAACTCTTCCATTTGAAAGTTAGGATATAGATCCTCTTTCTTCAATCAAATGGAGGTAGAGAATACTGAAATTGGTAGTTTAGAATCCCTAGTTTTAGATCCTCGTACTTAGTTAAGATTCAACTTCTGCTTTCATATACTTACACTTACATTTAATAGAATAATTTAAATTCTTCACTCTACAATTCTTTCCATTTTAATCCAGCTGATATACTAAACCCCATACGGCTGTCACAGGGTTAGATGTTTCCTACTTGCTGTTATTGGTTACAGCATTATTAAGAGGTTCTGTTTATACATCATCTCCACTAATTTTTCATTCCAAATACAGCAAGCTACCACTTGAATTTTTCTATTCGATTAAACATTCAGATTGATTTATCATCTCTACCCTTTATTACTGAAAGGTACAAATCCCCAGAACTAACCCTTGGGTTTTCATTTAACTTCCTCCTTGATATTAACCTCCTGAATTTTCAGCTACTACACTTAGCTTGTAATTGCATGAGATATTAAACAACCATTGAATCTGAAATTTAAATAAGAAGTTTTAACAGAATCATGCATATAACATTGATATACTTAACACAGATATAACTAATACAGTCATAAAATAATCTCCAAAATTATGCATGCATACCTCTACTATGACCAGTCCTCCCAACCTTAGAGTTCGTTTTTCTCCACAACTCACCCCCGAGCTGAGATCACCTCCTAGAACAGATCAACCTCTGATCTACTTAGGAGCAGCTTATTTAAGCTCATATTTCCCCAAAGCATGTTTCTAATTCTGCGTCCAGAATAGCAGGATGCTTTCTTTCCTATTTAGCCTAGGCTTCCCATTTTGGGATTCTTTAAAGCTGCTTTAAGCTTTTCCTCAGCTTTTCCAGCTTTTCTTTACCTCTTCCCAACTACTCCTCTTCATTTGGGAAATTTAGATTCCTCCTCAAATCTAAATTAATTTCTTTCAAGGATTTTTGAAAGATTTTTGGGGATTTGTTGCCTTATCCATCCTCATGGATTTGGCAAGTGATCTCTAATTCTCATTTGGTCATAGTGCATACACAATATTTTATTTATTTTTCATAAATAAATAATTAACCCCATCCACACAAGTATTTATCCATTGGGGTCCACTCCCCTTTGGATTTATGTTCAAATGTCAAATCTGAAAAGCATAGAACTTGGGGGTGTTACATATTCCCCCTCTGAAAACAAACACCGTCCTCGGTGTTGACAACTATCTACATAGTTTATTTTGAAAATAATTATGAATGCTTTCCTATCACTTCAGCTTCTCTGTTCCATGTAGCACTTTCAGCAGTAAAGTGCTCCACTGCACCTTTACTCTAGCTACCTTTTTGATTTTGCAATTCAATTTCTTCCCGCTCTCAGAGTTGAGGCGGCTCTCGAAGGAATTCCTCTTCTGGTTCCACCTGGATCACATTCCAATAAAAAATGTGAGAAGCATCATGTACAACAATTTTTTTTTTCCAACAAGTAGATATGAAACACATCATGAAATTTAATATGCAAGGGTAAGGCTAGTTTATAAGCCATTAGTTTCCCCCCTTTCCAACACCTTCCTCGGTGTTACACTTTAACGTTGATTTGACAAAAATTCTTCTTCGTCCTTGATTAGTTTCCAGCAGAGTACTCTCCTGCTTCCACTCTATTTACTGATGCCTTATGCAATTGATTTTCTTCCTACTTCTTTGCAAGAAGTCTGTCTGGAAGATCTTTTATTCTGTTTTCTCCGTCCACAATTCATACCAATGTAAGTAATGTCAGGTACATACAATTGATAATCCACAACAACATTCTGCATTTCAATAAACTTAAGAAATTCAGTTATTAGTCAAACCTTTCAGGTTCATAATAGTTTAGTGCACTTTTAGTCCACTACTTATCCTTTCTTGTTTTTCAGTGAGATTCTTTCCTCACGCAACTTGGTCCAGTTCAGCTTTTCTTGATTTTCTAGGTGATTTATCTTCACCTTTTTTTTTTCTCCTTGTTTCCAGAGTGTACACTTTCCTGTTACACACTTGGCTAAACAATTTTACACTTTTCATTAGTACTCATAAATGAAAGAAAACAATTTTATCATATGCATGGTTATGCTTACCCTTTTCCAGTTCATAGCTGTACTTCCAGTACTTTCTCATTTTTTTTTTCTTTTTGGGTAGCTGTATGATTTCACACCATTTCCCTATCTTTGAATTTAAGACTCAGGAAAAATTAAATTAAATAAATTTACACCAACAGAATTTTATAGTGTGAATACATGTAATTACTATCATTCCTCACCTTCACAAGTATTACTACTTGATAATGTCAAAATTGAATTTGACACAATTTCCCCTTTTTCAAAGAATTACCATAATTTATACATTTAAATTTTTTTTCCATGCTGTACAAATTCCAATGATGATTCACTAATTATATCTATAGGTGAATTTCACTAATCATTCGAAATCCACCCATGGTTTATATAAACAACCTATGGTTTGTAATAAAATTAATTATGCTTCATTGGATTTTTATCCATGCATGATCAGTTTCATAATCATTTTCCCATGTATATAAAAAAAACAATTGTTAGGTTTCCACTTCTACCCTAGCTAACTCACCTGGGAAAATTTGATTTATCCCTTCATTCATTCATTCATAACTCAATGTAATGGATCTGCATTACATTATTTAATATGCAATGGTCCATAATTACTAAACCAGCTTTTTAATTGTGTTTATTACTCGTACTTAAGCTTACTTAGAGTAATAATATTCCAGCCATATGGTAAAATATGTCCTTCCACTTTACTTGCAACTTTTTAGGTAAATTCACTTTTAATTTTTCCCTAGTGAATTATTTCTTCTCCCTTAATTCCGTGGTTATAAAGTTTGAAATTTACTAACTGAAATAAATTATCATGTATGAAGATATTATATTCATACAACTCAACCAAGTTAACATTATAACATATAACAAGCTCACCTATATCTATAATGTTAATTGGAGATTTAACTTATGTCCCACGTGCAATTTGTTTCCTTTTAATCTATCATTTCTCATGATAATTATTATTATTATTATTATTATATATATATATATATATATTTAATATTTAATTAAGAATTTACAACTTATATTTAACATACCTCTATTAAATATAGATTGTCATTTTTCTATTATACACCTTTCTCTATATATTCCAATATAACTTTCCTTTTCCTTTTGTTCCAATAACTATGGTACACATAGTACTATATAACATATTAGGAGCATATATCACACCTCCCAATTTTTATTTATTTATTTATTTATTTATTTATTTATTTATTTTCAGGATCCCAAAGTACTGTATCCACTTTGATCTCTATGTGTGATAATACCACTTACAAATCTTGAAATTTAATCCAATTTTATACCTATATATATATATATATATATGAGTGTTGTCCTACTCACTCCAACCAATTATGGGAAATTATTAGTCCACTTAATTAAAAATCATATACCTATACTTATGAGTATTGTTCTACTCACTCCTACCCTTTATGTACAATTATTTTTCCCCACTTACTTACAATCCGCCTTTTCTAAGGTATTTCTTTCCCATTTACATCCGCCTATCATAAGGTGGATATATTACTTTTTTTTCTTTTTTCCATAATATAAAATCATATTCTATAACAAGTTTCTATAACAAGTGTTAAGATATATCACAATATTCGGCGGTGAACCTTTAAGCGCATGTAAATTTCATACAATGAAAAGTTAGAATATGTAACGCTTATAACCATAGAATTGCACTGAAACATCAATCCATAATATAAAATCATACAACTACATTCACGTTGAATATGACTATGGTATCATCGTTTAAATCCTCATAGTATAATAGAGACGTGATATAAAAGGGTCTTACAAACCGCTAGCTCACATGACAGGGTAATTGAATCTGCGCCCGCCGTATTTAATCATGTTAAAGAAACCTACCCCCCCCCTCGGCTTAAAATATTACGATCTATACGTGATGGACAGCTATGAACTCACTCGGCGATATGTCCATTTCTGATTTCTTAACCGCCACGATTAACAATTCTCACTTGTTCGTAGGGCAGGTACTAACGCGTTTTCATTGTATTGGAGTGTTGGATGAGTGAACCCACCACTGCGTAGTTTCGCCTTCAGCTGTGTGAGTACACACCACCGCCTATCAAGCAGTCTCGGGAGGTGGGAACTATACGTGTCTCCCTCTAATACGCTGAGATTTTCCAGGTACAAGTTAGGGTTTCTAACTACGGTACCTTGACTTGATGAACTCGGCAGGTGTCAATACAAGCTAGAAGGCCCATTGACATGGTTTACTGTGGCAGTGACAGATCGCAGCACTTGGGCCGAATTTTTCACCTGTGCGGTACTTAGACTTTAGGTTTGAAGAACAGCAACCACGTTGCACTGGTACCGCGTGTTCTGCACGTTATGACTGATCAAATCCCCCTCGGGATTTTATGCAACACCTGGCCAGCGATTGTTGCTGCCTGTACAGAGGTGGGTTATAGGTATTTGGATGGTGTTTCGCCCTATTAAAACCCCGCATGCCCATTGGTACTCTATTTTCCCGGTTCTCGTTTCCATTTGCGTTTTTTTTTTTTCGTTCACTGGTTCTTTTCTCACAGGGTCATGTTATTTATTTCCTGTCATGTGTTCAGGACTGAGAATCTATTTAGGTTATGCATGTTGTATATTTTTTTTTTCATCCTGGATTTCTTCATAGCACTTAACCTTATCAGGTTTTTATTTTTGTCCAGGGTATTTATGTTTCACGAGGGAAGGCGTATTCGTTTCTGTGGAGCGAGGTCGAGTTGTCTCGCACTGCACCTTCCATCCGGCTCGTTCGGCGAATGCAACCGCGTCTACATGAAAACGTAAAGATCGTGGGGCAATTTACATGCCTCGCCCTTCTCTGTTACGCTCAGTTCTTGCTGATTAACGTCTTGGGAAATTTGTTTAATTTTCTCTCGTTCTCATTCATTATTACCCTTCATTGAATTCGTTTCCTTTGGATTTAAATGGCACTTCAGGGTTGTAATTAGTCGGCACCCCTATGACTACATCCGCCTAATATCAGTATGGTTAGGCCAGACATTTATTATATATATTTTCTTTTTCTAATGATCTGCTTTCCCCGTTTGTGAGCAGAATGAGAAGTAGGTTTATCTGGAGATAACTCTGTTTAGATTTCGACTATCGGACAAAGAGCAATCCAGTCTAAATCAGACGTAGCTAACGGTTCAGGCTTCTCTTAATTTTACTGATGCTTCCTATTTGTTTTTATTGACACATACCCTGGTCGGTCGATACTAGTGACCTAACCTAGTTCATTTTTATCCTGTAAATTTATTCTCTGAGTTGACGAGATTCTTTCCTGTCATTAACAGTTGCGGTTACGCTGATATTTATGCCGGCATTTACAGTGTTATTTATTATGCCGGTATTTACACACACTGTTATTTATTTACAGTTTGAATGATATTTATGCTTGCCTTTACGCTCACGTTGCTTCTAGTGTAAACTAAAGCTTTTGTGAAAAGGGAGACTATTAGGGCTTTTCTTGATTATTTAAATACTTTTGTGACTTATTCCTTTCGTCTCGGCTGCGACTTTTCCTGAAACTTTATGCTTACACAATTTGATTGAAAAGTTTGGTTAAGATCTGACAGGAAATTTTTATGCTCTTTGTCAACGTCGGCGAGTCTTTATGCCTTTCTTTCCGTTCACGCATTTCATTAATTGACTTGAATTCTCCTTTCTATTCACGCATTTTCATTTATTGGTTTCTTCTTTCAAAGATTGAGTGGAAGGCCCGGTTGTCTCCGCCAAAAAAAATAGCAGATTAAACCTTCCAATCCGGATTTGAGGGTCATCAATCAATTTGAAAGCTTTCATTAAAATTGACAGACAAATATAATACTGTTCGGAACAATGACGTGCAAAATTAGGCAGCAAATTACGTAGATTGGTTCCAAGTTCCTATCTGTCCATGATTTCTGTGCGCTGCTTAATTTTTACCGTTTTATTTGAATTTTTTTTTTATGAACTGGTCGTTTTATATGAATGTCTTCCTTTCCCTGAATATATGCCTGGGAACGTTTCCATTCAATGCATTGACTCATTCAAATATATTTTGTCGTGGTTTACATGTGCATAGTACGTGTAAGGATTTACTTAAATAAGTTGAATAATTTAAAATATATTTGAATCTTGATTCACATTAGAGGAATGCTCTTCTTTATTTCAATTCTATTTTGTATTTTTGTGCTCCGGTTTAAATACTGTGGTAAATAAGGAATTTCCACATTTGAACATACCGGGAATATTTTGTTTCAGTGGGGCAAACCAATATGGTTTGTGAAATGTAGATTTAAGCTCAAATTTGGCCTATCCCTTCAGTTTATATCGAGCGAAATTCCTTTCTATCAGGAATGTGGTACTCGGAAGTTAAGAAAAACTGTTAAGTAATGGGATCTATATTCAACAACTATTCAAGATTTTTGTACAAAAAAAAACACACAGCTTTTTATATACATATGCCATTGCATTTTTCACTGTCCAATCCTTCTTGTTATTAGTGCCCTTTTCTATGTATATAGGGAAATAAATATCCCTATATATGTAAGTATTTCAGAAATAAAAAAAAATCCGTGAACTCATTACTCCTGGAGTTTCTGTCCTTGTAGTGTTTGTTTAATCTTGTCATAAGTTCTGTATTTCGTTGAAGTTGTACTATTACTATGCTTCATCTTGGAATATAATCTAGGATCTTAAAATGTTTAGATCATTTATAGAATATATTGTTCATATATTCTCTTACCATTTGTTATATGGAAAAAAAAATGATACATTCATATGAATTTTCTGATGCTCAATAAGGCCAGCTAGATGATATATCAGTTAGGTACTACTGTTTTCCCTCTTGTTTTTCAACACAGTAAGGAACACTTAGTTTAGCAATTTAAAATTGGAAAAGCATCCTTCTATACTACTTGTAGTCTTCGTTTGACATATGGGATTAAATTCTGCATGTTCATGGTAGTACCATTTTCCCCTTTCTTCTCCATTAACTTCAGCATCGATCCTTTCTACTGTATTAAGATGGTTTCAGTATCTTAACTTTATGAACACTGAGATTTCTTTTACATAACGATGATAGTAGGACAATATCTAAATATGTCATTGTAAACTTACAGATTTATTTTTTATTTTTTATTTTTTTCATCATGGATATATAGTCCGAGTGAAGAAACAATCATACGCTATTATTTTACATAGAAATAATATTTTTCTGAGAGATATCGATTTCCAGTTTTAAACCTATTATAGGTTTAAACATTCTAGTATATGAGCCTCATCATATTACTCCCATACCAGTACACAGATTTGAAATGTTTCTACTTCATCACAATCTGTTACATGTATGGACATCGAATAACTCAACATCCCAAAGTTTTAACTAACTCGCTAAAGAAAAACTTTATTTACCCATGAGAACTCCATATAACTCTAAAACATATTAGTTTTGTGTACATACCAATTTCTTAGACTACTGTTTAGAGGCATTTACTCTTTCCTTTATGATTATGTCTTCCTCCTTACTAGCGTAGCTCGTCCCCTTTGGTTAAGTTTTTGCAGCTATATCCTTCAAGACTGTTTACTATTCAAAATTTTTTTAACCTTAGCAAAAAGTTTCCAACAACAGATATTTCTGTGTAAGTACATGATTTGCCCTGTGTTTTAGCTAAATTTCTGCAGGGATAAGTGATTGTCCTGCAAGTATACCTGAAAGTATATCCAAGATATTTGTATACTTGAAGTAATATTTTTAATATTCATAAATTTTATAACAGTTTATTATTTCTTTGTGAGCACATGTCTTGCCCAATTTTTGAACTTTGCTCCGATACCATTTGTCACATCTCGCAGACCCAGCTTCTTACCCATACAACATAAACTCAGATATACTCTGCTTTATGCCCAGATATCATTCTAAAAAATTTCTTATTGAATCAATTTCAAATTTTTACTGTTACCCGGTATTAAATTTCTTTTTAGTAATTATAGGCAGCCATGGGAATATAAGAATTTTCATGAGAATTTATGGGCTTGACCTCCACTCTTCGCCGTCCATCTAGTTGACTTATATATCTATATATATATTAGTTTGTATTTCTCAGGTCAGTTTTTCAGAGTTTTAACCGACTCTAGCTGATCAATAGGCCCTACCTCAAACTGTCCAGTTTGCAAGCCTTATAGAATTTTCAGCATTTTAAAGTTTCAGCATCAAGGTATAGATGTATGCCTCCACGCATACATCTATCTATACTCAGTTAACCTTCGTTGCTCCAACTACTTTCCCAGCAGTTTATATGGAAGGTAAATAGATGCTCTGTTCTTTGTATTTTTAAATATGCTTACAATCTTCCCTCACACATACTTTTATCACACAATAGATTTTCAATAGGATTCTCCCCTTATTTTATTGTTACAAATATTCAACATGTTTGAAACACTGGTGCAGATTAACTCTTCCATTGGAAAACTAGGATATAGATCCTCTTGCTTCAATCAAATGGAGGTAGAGAATACTGAATTTGCTAGTTTAGAATCCCTAGTTTTTGATCCTCGTACATAGTTAGGAGTCAACTTCTGCTTTCATATATTTACACTTACATTTAATAGAATAATTTAAATTCTTAATTCTACAATTCTTTCCATTGTAATACAGCTGATATACTGAACCCCATACTGCTATCACAGAGTTAGTTGTTTCCTAATTGCTGTTTATTGGTTACAGCGTTATTAAAAGGTTCTGTTTATACATCATATCAACTATTTTTTCATTCCAAAGACAGCAAGCTACCATTTGCATTTTCTATTCGATTAAACATTCAGATTGATTTATCATCTCTACCCTTTATTACTGAAATGTACAAATCCCCAGAACTAACCCCTGGGTTTTTATTTAACTTCCTCCTTGATATTAACCTACTGAATTTTCAGCTACTACACTTAGCTTGTAATTGCATGAGATATTAAACAACCATTCAATCTGAAATTTAAATAAGAAGTTTTAACAGAACCATGCATATAACCTTGATATAATTAACACAGATATAACTAATACAGTCATAAAATAATCTCCAAAATTATGCGTGCATACCTCTACTATGACCAGTCCTCCCAACCTTAGAGTTCATTTATCTCCAGAACTCACCCCCGAGCTGAGATCCTCCAAGAACAGACTAACCTCAATTTGTTCTGGAGCAGCTTATTTAAGCTGTGCTTTCCCCAAACCCTGTTTCCAATTCTGCGTCCAGAATTTCAGGATTCTTTATTCCTGTTTGCCTAGGCTTCCCTTATTTAGGGACTTTAAAGCTGCTTTCAGCTTTTCCAGCTTTTTACCTCTTCCCAACTACTTTCCTCAGCATTGGGGAATTTAGATTTTTCCTCAAAATCTAAATTAGAAATAATTTCTTTCAAGGATTTTTGAAAGATTTTGGGGAAAGTCTTTACCTTTTCCATAACCTCATGGATTAGGCATATGATCTCAATTTCTCATTTGGTCATAGTGCATACACAATATTTTATTTATTTTTCATAAATAAATAATTAACCACATCCACACAAGTAATTATCCATTGGGGTCCACTCCCCTTTGGATTTATGTTCCAATGTCAAATCTGAAAAGCATAGAACTTGGGGGTGTTACAACCGGAATAAGTGGCAATATAAGGGATCACGACTTAGATGTTGTAGTAATAAATTAATATAGATGTCAATTTGTTTGTATGTGAATTGATTCAATCGGCCTGATAAATTAACCATATTGAAAATACTCATTAAATTGTAGATAGTAATGTAAACAGGACTTGAATGTGCAATGCCAACCTTTAATGCTTATGCAGATGTCTATTTACATGTATAACATGGGACAAGTGCATGTACAAGTTTAGTGTGATGTTTAGTAGAATGCAATATTAATTCAGTTATGATATCAATCTATAAGCTATGCCATTGAGTAGTTTTGAGTGTGAGTTTTTTGGAAATTGCATAGGATAACTGTTGAAAGGCCTCATTGGTTAGTAGTGAAGAGGAGGTCATAAGTAGTTATGGGATGAACCCAAAACATATGCAATAGTGGGCAACTGTTGAAAGCTATCATAACTGGTTAGTAGTGAAAAGGTGTTCATATCCTAAAACAGATTTCACGTAATCAAAAGATTCTTTTTCCTCTCTCTTATTTATTAATTACATTACCTCGCTTTATTAATTTTATAGCAACTTTTATTTTTTTATTAAATTCACAATGTAACATTTTTTTTTTTTTAATATATTTATATTTATATTATATTATATTAAATTTGTTAGTTATATTATATTTTGATAACTTTACATAATTGTATTAATGTTTTTTTCTTGATCTTTATCATGTATAAAATGGTTTTGGTTTTGTTTTTTGTTTTTTTTTGTTTTAATATCAATGGTAAATTTAATTATGTTACAAGTTATTATGAAAAAATTGTATACTAACAATATCATTTCAGTGTTTTATATTGCAGAAAATTTATCAATGCCGAAGTTGAGTTGTTCTTGAGTGAGTCGAAGACATTATCTATTTTTATGTAAATTTTTAATGTTGTAATTAGAAAAAAAATGACTTTTTTTTGTTTGGATATGCTCATCAAACAATGTACATGAACTATCATTAATAAAAGGACTAGGCTATTTGTTGTGTGGATGGGAATTCAACCCCCTCCAAATGGCTCTTAGGATTGTTAAATTGTAACCCTCTTTTGAGTTGTGTTCCTTGTGTTCATGGTTTTCATGATCTTTAGTTTTTATAGTAACTCCAATATGCACAAACAGAAATATATCATGTTATTATAATAATAATTTATAAACATGTTTTAAACATCTTCCCAACATATACGAAAATGACAAAATTACTTTTATTCACATAAATCATTAAACAAATTTTCAATGTTTTAAACATCTTCCCCATATAAACAAAAATGGCAAAATCACTCTTATTCACTTAAATCATTTAAATTTTTTACAATGTTATAAACATCTTCTCGACACATTGCACAAAAATAACTGACTCTTAATAAATTATATAACAATTATAACCTAAATTTATTTATATATATATATTTTAAATAATATTTTGATTTAGTTTTGATTTTATTTATTTATTTATTTATATAGTTTTATTATAACTATGTTATTATGATATTTGAAGTATAATATTTTTAGTAATATTTTTATTATTTATTTGTATGAATTTTTTATATTTAAATATTTATGTATTGGCTTTATTATTTATATAATTTATTACATATAAATACATATTTTAAATAAAATATGTTTTGATTCTTTATTTTAATGTATATGAATGCATTGTTTTGATAATTGAAATAGTAAAGTGAAATAGCTGCATTTTCACAGTTATAATATATTTGTTGTGTTTTTATTTGGAATTATCAACAATGAGATACATTTACATAGTAATGGCATTATTGAATTTTGGCATTACCATAATGGTTGAATTGTTTACCTTCATGTTAGATAGAGAAATTACTTTAATGCTTTAATTATTTTTTTCATTGTTTGTCATACATGTGTGGCTTTATTCAGACAGTGTTAGAGTAGTGGTTTTAGTGTTTCTATGTATATACATTTAATTATCTTTAAGAGTTGGTTGTATTATCTTGAATGTTTTTCAGTATTCCTTCCTTATTTGCTTTGTGTGTGTATCTTTTCAGTATTTTTTTGTATGGATATTCTTTACTTTTATGTGTATGAATGTATTATTTGTTGTATTTGTCTGAGAAGTATTTACTTGTATGAGATTTATATGTATATGAAAAAATTCTTTGTTGCATTTGATTTGTCTTGTTTACATGTATTTATTGTGTGTGTATGAATCTATTCTTTGCTACCTTTATATGTGACTATTTACTTGTATTTTTTGTATGTGTATGAATGCCTTATTCATGTGTGTATGAATTTATTATTGGCTACATTCCTATATGTGTCTTGTTAACTTGTATTCTTTGTATGTGTACAAATGTATTCCTTATGTGTGTATTAATCTATTATTTTCTACATTTGTATGTCTTATTTGTATGTGTATATGTAGGAATCTTTCTTTCTTACTATTGTATATGTATTATTTTCATGTAGATATATTAGTGTGATATGTGAAAATATATTTTTTAATTTTTAATTTATATGATTATAAATATACTCTCATTATTTCTATATATTAATATATTATTTTGAATATTGATTTATAGATGTATTAGTTTCAATATTAACTTATAAATATATTAGTTTAAATATTTGTTAAATTATTATTATTATTATTACTTTTGTATTATTTTTTCTTTTATTGATTTTTTAATTAAGTTATTATTATTGTTATTATTGTTATTATGGATTTTTTTTCTATTTAAACTTTGATAATTTTAAATTGCAAAATAATATACTTATTACAATAACAGTAAAAAGAAATAATATTATCTCACAAGTTACAACTCAATCAAACATTATCATGTTATAAAGTATCATGCAAATCATGAAACTAAAAAGAAAAAGAACAATAACATAATATTTATAACAACATCAATTTATAATAACACATATCAATTAACTATTTAATACTAAAATCAATACAATAATTAAACTCAATTAATTTTAATTAATTTTTTTCATTAATTTGACTCATTTATAATTTTATTTTTCATAATACTATAATTTAATAATATAGGGAAAAATATTAATCCTAAATTTTTGTTTAAAATATGCATTTCTCTAAATATAATAAAGAAAATAAATACTTATTAATTTTATACTAATTAACTTATAAAATAATTGTAATTGTCAACATCATAATATTTATGCTCAATTTTAAACACATGCATAAAATATGTGTGTGAACATGTCACCTTGTGAGTCATTATGTGTAATGTTTGTACACATGTGTATGTTTGTTGTGTGCATGTATGCATTTGAGTGATTATGCCTCATTGGCAATGGATTTTGTGGGTGTGTGCTTGTGGTTAGTCCCATGCCAATGATGGACTATTTTTGGTGTGGTTAGTCCCATGCCAATGATGTACTGTTTTTGGGGTTATATAAGCTCTCAACTTCATGTGGTTGACCTTGTTAGTAGAGATTTTACATCTCAAAACTAAAAGGAGCTTTGTATATATCGATTTTTAGTTTATTTAAAACCTAACATTAATTTTGAAATATTAAAATATTTTTTTATAATAATGTTTTTTAAAAGATATAAATATTTTAAGATAAAAAAATTATAAAACAATAAAATAAATTAAAATATTTATAATTATTTGAAAATTAAAATATAATAATTACATAAATTGACAATTAAATTAATTATAAAAATAAATAACATAATTATAAAAAATATTTAAATTTAATTATTAAATATTATTTCAAATTTCAAATTATAATTATAACTATAATTATATATATATATATATATATATATATATATAAATATATAAATATATAAAATAGCATAATTTCAACAATGATATAACTATGGATTATTATCATGTTTTATTATAAAAAATATAAATATAAATAATATGTTATTATATTTATCATTCATAAAAATATTATGATGTTGATAATTATATTTATTTTATTTACTAGTTTTAAAACAATGTTTGTGAATAGAAAAATTTAGATTTTTTTTTTTTTTTTGTGTATATATTATTAAATATAATAGAATGTTTTTATTATTATTATATATTATTAAATTATTTTATATTTAGTTTAATTTATAATTTTTTTATTATCATTTATAAGATATTATATTACGTTACAATATTTTTATCATATTAAGCTATATAATGTCACTTTACATATACATCTACTTTAATTTTCATATTTGCAATTATATTTTATATATTTTAAATTTTGATAAAAACACATAATAATAAGTATTTAAATTTATTTTATAATAAATCATCATAATAATCCTTAGTTGTACCATTGTTAAAATATGTTAGTTTATTATTCTAATTATTCTAATTGTTAATTAATATAGATATATACCTAATTTATTATATATATATATATTTTTTATTAATATTTAAATTTATTTTATTATCTTTCATTTTTTTAATGTTATTTTATATGTTTTTATGATAATAAAAGTATTATTTAAATACGATTAAAAAAATTATTTTAATATTTTGAATTAAATGTTATGTTTTAAATCAATTAAAAATTACTCTATAGAAGGTTCTTTTTTATTTGGAGATGTAAAATCTCTACTAATAAGGTCAATCACCTAAAAGTGAGAGCTTATATGACCCATAAAACTGTATATCATTGAAATGGGATTAACCACACACATGCAACTCACAATCCATTGCCAATGAGTTGCAATCACTCACATGCATACAAGGACACAACAAACAAAGGGTGCACACAAGCCTACATGCATACAAGCACACAACAAACAAATGGTGCACACAAGCCTACACATACATACAAATATTATACACCTTAATTAACAAGGTGACATGTCGACACACATAACATTTATTATGAATCTTAGAATTAACATTATTTTATGCATTTGATTAATATTGAGTAAAAATATTATTATGTTGACAATTTCATTTATTTTGTAATTTAATTTTATGTTACTAAAACTAATAAATATTTATTTTATTTGTTATTTTAAAACATTATCATTACAAAAATTTTAAAATTAATATTTTTCGTTATATTATTTATTTTTTTAATTTTAGTAGGACCTTTCATTCATTCAAATTTAAAGGACCTTTCACCCATTCAAATTTAAAGAATCTTAAGCCATAATAAATGTTTCATTCATTCAAATTTAAAGCATGTTACACCATAATAGAAATTACGTGGCCTCAACGTGCCTAGTGAGAAACAAGGTTTGTTGGCCATCAAAAGGCATTATAAGCTATCCAAAATCTGAAGTTTTTGAGTCTATCAAATTCGGCCTTGTAAGCCTTAATGTCTAAAATCGAGTTCCTACTTACTAAAATACCTATAATAATGCTAACTGACAAAGAAACATCAAAATTTAACCATACTTAAAGAAAATTAAATTTACTATATAGTCCTCATAGAACTCAACCAGTGCAAGATTCTTTGCACTGGAACCTAGAATCTCAGAGTAGCGAGGAAACTACAGGTTCCTCTCAATTCGTCCCAAACGAACATTTTTTTTGTTGAATCTCAAAATTGGACAAGCTCGATGTCCTTCTTGATCTCCTAGAGTCCAATCAATTTTGAAATATTAATTTGAATACATGATATCTACTACCATGATATTCTTCATCAAAATATAAAAATTAATGGTATGTTTATCGAGAAACTATGCCATGAGAGAGTGGCCTCGGTTGAGGACCAAAATTTCTTAATCCTCCTCTTCAGTCTCCTGCTTTGCTTAGTGGTTGAGATCATCCTCCCCTTCTACTGTTATTTTTCTCGCTTGTTTAGGAGGACTTGTGATATAGGCTTTTATTGCATCACTCATGCTTTGGGCATGTGATGCCTCGACCATATATAACAGTGTCAAATGAGCCACAAAATATGTAATAAGATAGAAACACGGCCAAGCAACCACCCACAACACTGCCAATGGGCCACCTCTCGCTATAATGGCACATAAATTTTTTAGTGACAAACAAAGTACATATAATGTTAGCACCATGGGTTTTATAATTGCATCTAAGTTGAACATCCAACCTCCTTTGGCGCTTTTCTTCCTTTACCAACACTATATGCTCAAACATTTCCCTGGGTGAGTATACACTAAAGTGGTTTGGGGTTCTTCAGAAAAAAATATTAATTAATTATCGACATCATAATATTTTTACTTATATAATTATCAATGATAAACATAATAACATATTATTGATATTTATACTTTTTATAATAAAACATGATAATAATCCATACTGATACAATTGCTGAAATTATGCTAGTTTATTTTTATAATATATATATATATATATATATATATATATATAATTTTTCAAATTCTAAATTCTAAATAATGTTTAATAATTAAATTTAAATATTTTTATAATTATGTTAGTTTATTTTTATCATTAATTTAATTTTCAATTTATTTAATTATTATATTTTAAATTTCAAATAATGATAAATACTTTTTTATAAAATTTATATCTTTTTAATATAAAAAAAAAATATTATTAAAAAAAAATATCTTAATATTTCCAAATTAATGTTATGTTTTAAATAAACCAAAAATCTATATATAGAAAGCTCATCTTAGTTTTGATATGTAAAATCTCTATTAATAGGGTTAACTAAATGAAGGTGAGAGCTTATATGACCCCAAAAACCGTTCATCATTGGCATGGGACTAACCACATACGCACACCTACACAATCCTGGCATTCAGGCATAATCACTCACATGCATACATGCACACAACAAACATGGGATGCACACAAACATACACATAGCCACAAACATTACACATAATGACTCACAAGGTGACATGTTCACACATATCACACTTATAATTAATTTTAGAATTAATATTATTTTATGCATGTGTTTAAGATTGAGTATAAATATTATGATGTTGATAATTAAAATTATTTTATACATCAATTAGTATAAAATTAATAAGTATTTATATTTTTTATTATATTTAAAACCATTCATATTCTAAACAAAAATTTAGAATTAATATTTTTTCCTTATATTATTAAATTATAGTATTATGAAAAATAAAATTATAAATAAGTCAAATTAATGAAAATTTTTAATTAAAATTAATTGAGTTTATTTATTGTATTGATTTTAGTATTAAATAGTTAATTGATATGTGTTATTATAAATTGATGTTGTTATAGATATTTTTTTTTATAAGTAAGTTTAATCTATTATAATGGCACATAATGTACATAGCCGTCTTCTCCTCCAGATTGCAAATCTCCTCCAGATTGCAAAACTAGCAAATGCTGGAGGGAAGCAAGTTTAGAAAATCCAAAATATAAGTCACCCATGACCGGGAAACCGACTCGAAAGTGCTGCCCATAAGCAAGAGACCAGCATACATTGTTCTAAACAAGAAACTGAAAATACAGAAAGAGATAGCATGACTGAAACAGACATATTTTCCATATCTACTTTGATGGTAAAGCCAAAAAACCAAAAAGAGTTAAGGAGGCCCATGAACCTACTAGTTGTCAAGTTGTTTTCCATCAGGTGGTGGAATTTCTTCCACGATAGGGCAGTTGTAGTATTCATCCAGGGCATCCGCAACCTTGTTTTCATGATCTGGGGCTAAGTGTTCTGAAGAGGAGGGAGAACTGGAATGTTTCCATTCCGAGTCCTCACTTGCAGAGCTGTCGCTACTCATCCCTGCACTACTAGACGTTCTGAGGCTTGGCTTCACCGGAAGGGCGGTGGACTTTCTGGTAGCAGGGGGAGGCTGTACCGAGATAGTTGATTTCCGCCTACGCTTCCGGGAGCCAGAGCTAGCAACATCGGAGGGCTCTTCCTAAAATACCACTATAATCGTTTTTGTGATGTGCGACTTGTCCAAGGCGCTACTGAACTAAAAACTGGCCTTATTTCTTATTGATGGTGAATAAGCCCAATCGACTCCGCTACTGCTACTGCCCCTTCCTACACCACCTCTACCATTGTGAGAACCACTACTGCTCCTTCCTTCACCGCCTTTACCACCGCCCCCACATCTGCAGCGCATTCGTTACCTAAAGATCGTGGTCTACCTGTGGAATCCTGAGTGATAACCTGAATTATCGGAGGACTGAGATGGCGAAGAGGATAAGGCTGGGCGGGTAGGCAACAAGGTCTGGGCACAGAGTGGAGAGGGCTGAAAATGGTCATGTGGAGCGGTGATCTCTGCGTCACTGCAGGGTGAGGAATGGCCAGCGCGAATGTCGGTCTGCAGAACAATTTGGGAGCGAAGATGAAGCTGAGGAGTAGAGTGGGGGTGCCGAGGAGAATTAAAGGCAGTTGCAGCATAATAGAAGTTGGCAAGCATAAAAGCCATGGAAGCTGGCAATCACACAGAGTAAATGTAGCTCGAGGGAGGAGAAGACATCATATCATCGCCTGCTATCGAATTGATGGGAGGATTACAATGATCAGGTGCTTGCAAGTGGCAATACCACAAGTTTCTCTCGAACACCTCCACCGATGACCCGCTATTCAACACCCACATCGAGGAAATGTTGTTATAAATCTTATGTTATTGTTCTTTTTCTTATTAGCTTCATGATTTGCATGATACTTTATAACATGATAATGGTTGATTGAGTTGTAACTTGTGGGATAATATTATTTCTTTTTTACTGTTATTGTAGTAAGTATATTATTTTCCAATTTAAAATTATCAAAGTTTAGATGGAAAAAAGATAAATAATAACAATAACAATAATAATAAATTAATTAAAAAATCAATAAAAGAAAAATAAAACAATAAAAAAAGAAACAACAACAACAATAATAATAATAATAATAATTTAACAAATATTTAAACTAATATATCTATAAAACAATATTCAAAATAATATATTAATACGTAGAAATAATGATAGTATATTTATAATCATATAAATAAAAATTAAAAAAATATATTCTCACATATCACACTAATATATTTACATGAAAATAATATATATACAATAGTAATAAAGAAAGATTCCTACAAATACACATACAAAGAAGACATACAAATGTAGAAAAGAATAGATTCATATACACATGAAGAATACATTTTTACACATACAAAAAATACAAGTTAACAAGACACAGGTAGGAATGTAGCCAAGAATAGATTCATACACATGAAGAATATATTCATACACATACAAAGAGTGAAAATAAAGAAGACACATTGGAATGTAGATTCATACACACATGAAGAAGACATTCATACACATACATAGAATACAAGGAAATAAGACACATTACCAAAGAATATATTCATATACACACAAAGAAGGTATTCATACACATACATAAAATACAAGTAAATAAGTCACTTACAAAGGTAGGAAAGAATAGATTCATACACACACAATGAATACATGTATTCATGCACATGAAGAATATATTCATACACATACAAAGAATACAAATAAAGAAGACATGTTGGAATGTAGATTCATACACACATGAAGAAGACATTCATACACATACATAGAATACAAGGAAATAGTACACATTACCAAAGAATATATTCATATACACATGAAGAAGGCATTCATACACATACAAAAAATACAAGTAAATAAGTCACATACAAAGGTAGCAAAGAGTAGATTCATACACACACAATGAATACATGTAAACAAGACACATCAATTGCAACAAATAATTGATTCATATACATATAAAGCTCATACAAGTAAATAATTTTCATACAAATACGAAAACTAATACATTGATACACATACAAGTAAAGAATATCCATACAAAAGAATACTGAAAAGATACACACACAAAGCAAATAAGGAAGGAATACTAAAAAAAATTCAAGATAATACAACCAACATTTAAAAATAATTAAATGTATATACATAGAAACACTAAAACCACTACTCAAGGCATACCCAAGAAATACACACATATACATACAAATAAAGAATGAAAGAATATTCAAAATCAAATAGTCAAAATCATGCAAAGTCCGACATTCATCAACATAGAAGGGTAAACAATTCAAACAAGTACATACAAAGTAAAATAATTCTCATAAAAATACAACAAATAATACATTCATACACATACAAGTAAATAATATCAATATGAAAGAATACTGAAAAGATACACACACAAAGCAAATAAAGAAGGAATACTGAAAAACATCCAAGATAATACAACCAACTCTTAAAAATAATTAAATGTATATACATAGAAACACTAAAACCGCTACTCTAACATTCAAGGCATACTCAAGAAATACACACATATACATACAAATAAAAAATGAAAGAATAGTCAAAAGCATGCAAAATGAGACATTCATCAACATAGAAGAGTAAACAATTCAAACAAGTACATACAAATAATGCAAAAAATCTCAATAATACATTCACACACAACATATAGAAGTATACATCTCGTTCATTGATAAATTCAAAAATAAAAAACACAACAAATATATTCTAACTATGACAATGCAACTAACAAAGACACTATTTCAATTCTCAAAACAATGCATTCATATACATACAAAATAAAAAATCCAAAACATACATTATAACCAAAATACTTTCATAAATTTATATATGTAAGCAAGCATTCAAGAATATATATATTTATTGTATATAAATAATAAAACCAATACATAAAAATTTAGATATAATAAATTCATACAAATAAATAATAAAAATATTTAAATATTTGCAAACACTCTAGAAATATATATTAGTATTTTATTTAAATTTATAAAAATATCAATAAAAATATTGAAATATACTTATTTATTTATATATATATGAAAAGAAGGAAAAATATAGTATACTTCAAATATCATAATAACATAGTTATAATAAAAATATATAAATAAATAAAATCAAAACCAAATCAAAATCTTATTTAAAAAAAATATATATATATATAAATAAATTTAGGTTATAATTGTTATATAATTGATGTAAATAAGATTCATTTTGTCATTTTTGTGCAATATATCCGGAAGATGTTTAAAACATTGTAAAAATTTTAAATGATTTAAGTGAATAAGAGAGACTTTTCCATTTATGTGTATATGGGGAAGATGTTTAAAACATTGTAAAAATTTTAAATGATTTAAGTGAATAAGAGTGACTTTGCCATTTGTGTGTATATGGGGAATATGTTTAAAACATTGAAAAATGTTAAATGATTTATGTGAATAAAAGTAATTTTGTGATTTGTGTGTATATTGGGAAGATGTTTAAAACATGTTTATAAATTATTATTATAATAATATGGTATATTTATGTTTTTGCATATTGAAGTTACTATAAAAACTAAAGGTCATGAAAACTATGAATAGAAGGAACACAACTCAGACTCACTCAAGAACAACTTCGGCATTGATAAATTTTCTGCAACATAAAACACTGAAATGATATTGTTAGAATACAAATCCTTCTTAATAACTTATAACATAATTAAATTTATTATTAAAAAAAATATCTATTTTGTATATTATATATAAAGATCAAGAAAAAAACATTAATACAATATTATTAAATAAAGCTATCAAAATATAATATAATTAACAAATTTAATATAATAACAATAAAATTTAACATATTGAAAATAAATAATTAAAAAAACACATTTGGTAACTTTTAACTTCTATAACAATAGCATGATTTTATTAATCAAATTGAATAAATAAAATTCCAAATCTACCGGGTTCTAACTCTAGGGTGGGGTAAGGTATGGATATTCACTGCCTAATACTCTTTTTGGGCTCGAAGGAAATATTATGTCTTCTTGGTCAGAAAATGGCACAACAAGCATAAGGAATGAAAAATTTTATCCTTATTTTTCAAATTAAAATATAAAATAAAATAATGAATAACCATTAACACATATTTTCATAAATATAAATATATTTTTTTAGTAAAAATAAATGTTACAGTGTAAATTTAATAGAAAAAATAAAGGTTGATATATAATTAATAAAACTTCTTAATGTAATTAATAAACAAGAGAGAGGAAAAAAGAATCTTTTGATTACCTGAAACTTGTTTTAGGCGATCGTTGTCAATGTTGTATCATTGTTTGATCTCATCATCATGACATTCCGATTGTCCACTATTGCATATGTTTTGGGTTCATCTCATAACTACTTATGACCTTCTCTTCACTACTAACCACGCCTTTCAACATTTATCCTATACAATTTCCAATAAACTCACATTCCAAACTACTAATTGGCATAGCTCATATATTGAACTTATCAAAACTGAATTAGTATTGCCTTCTACTAAACATCACACTAAACTTGTACATGTACTTGTCCCATGTTATGCATGTAAATAGAAATACTCTGCATAAACTGACTAATTGTTGGCAATTGCACATTGTCGTCCACTAAAACTTTAGAAATTTACTATCTACAATTACAACCGAATGCAACGCACTAATATCGTTGAAATTTAATATGAACCACTGGAATAAATTCACAAGGCAACAAAAATTGAGCTCCTATGTTCAATTTCCTTCCACTAAGCATCACAGTGGGAATCCGTTATAACCCATAGCAAAATTAGGGTCAAGCTAGGTGTAAAATTGAATTTATTACATAATACAAATAAAACAATATGGTGAATGCTAATGGAATTGTGTACATAATATAAATAAATCAATCCCGTGAATGTAGCTATATAGATATGCATGCTATGTAGCAAAAATTTATTTCCATATAAGCCCTACGCGGGAATTTCAGGGGTTTCTTCTTGCTGTCACTTCTAAATTGCACAATTATCAACAGAGAGGGCTCAGTCTGTCAAAAATCTGTATATCCCACTCTGTAGGGTTTTGCAGTGTAAGGCTTTGAGCGGTTAATCCCAACTCAATGAACCACCTTCTCAATCTCCTGCTAAATATACTCACCCATAATATGCTACTCAAGGAGAAGCTAATGGTAGTTTTACGTAAATGAGTGGTTCCATGACTGGTGCTAGTACTATTTAAGCAACGCCAGATTCATCTGGTTATGGAACTATTATGGATATAGGACAATTGGAGGCATGAAATGACAAAAGGAAGAGCTGAATTGGGGTTTGGAGAGACAACTGGGTCAATATCCAAAAATATTTATGGCTACATGACTTGTTACATGGAAAACCACCCAACACCTCACATGTCAACATCCTCAACGCAGATGTGAACACAGACCGACATAGATGACTAAACCTGTTTCAATTTGCGTAACTATTCTACAATGAACATATTCTGTAAATATATCATAGAGATATTCGTAAAGTGCAACAAGAAACAAGAAACAGGGGAGAACAAGGACATTCACAAAGAATACTAACCTAATCTTTCTGTTGCTATTGAAACTATGGAAACTGCTGGTTGCAAAGCCCTCGAAACTTCTCATTCTCTTCTGCAAAAGCATTGGAAACGATGCTCAAGCTACTTTGCTCCAAAAGCATTGGAAACCTTTCCCTAGCTCTTCTGCTCCAAAAGCATTGGACACTCTGCTCCAGCTCGTGTATAGAAAATCCCAACCCATCAGAAAAGGAAACATAAAAGAGGTTGAGGAATGAATTTAAAAAATAATTCAAGAAAATACTGCCATGAGTACAAAGTCACACCAACTCACTCTGAAAGCATAATTTTTTCATTAGTTGGCCCTTCAACCACCAGTGCATATTGAATCTCCTGAGCCTGGTCTTTCTCTCTCAATTACCACAAATGCACAGACACACAAACCAAACATTTGCACACGACACATTGCACATTACATTTATACCACAACACTACACATGACATTCATGCATACAACACTATACAGAAGATTTATGGAGCGCTAAATAAGATAGACAACTTTAACTTAACATAACAGTGCTTGAGAGAGAAAGAACACCCATGCTTAACCTGTAGATTGAAGAGAGAAAAAAATTTATCAAGTTACACAAATGTCTCTCTAAAATGAATTAAACACACATATTAAAGGAACAGAAAATTACTCAATCACCTACAGCCTTTCGCTGCATAACCATTTTTTCTGTGGAATTAATTATAAACAAATAGACAAACAATTTAAAGGAACCGGAAAATTACCATCTCCATAAATAATCTAGTCCATCCCCCTACTGTTTTTTTTGGGACTGCAAAAATTTCGATCACCTCCTCTTCGTTCTTGAATTTCCTCCAGCGCTCATTCTTCATTCATCACAATCATTGATCCTTCCAATTCATGAGGCATCTCATCTTCTTTCGTGAATATCTTCTTCTAATTCTTCATTCATCACAATCACCGATCCCTCGCCTTCCTAATTCATCACGCACCTCCTCTTCGTTCGTGAATTTCCTCCTCTCATTCTTCATTCATTACAATTAGTTATCCCTCTCATTCTTCATTCATCAGGCGCTCGAGTATATAATGACCACGACATTAGTGAGATTTATGCTTGTATTTTTGGACCGTTGGGTTCAAATTTAGGTTTTACGAATCTTGTTATCACTACCCATTAAACCAATCTTTTAATTGCCATCCATTAAACCATGCTCGTCAGGCTTGTTTTTTTATCTTTTAATTGCCATCCATTAAACCATGCTCGCCATGCTTGTTTTTTTGGACCGTTGTTTTCAAATTTAGGTCTAACCAATCTTTTAATCACTATCCATTAAACTAATTTGTTAATTACCCCATCTTTTAACTCAGTATTACTATTTTATAATTTATGATATTTTTTAAAACTGAGCTTTTTAAAACTTTCTATTTTTATATTTTCAGTACAACTGATTTTTTTTTATTTGCGTTTTTCCTCTGGGTGTGGATGTCCATAACACTGATTGGGTGACACTTGTTGATTGGAATATATATATCTAAAATATAATAATAAATTAATAAACCATAAACGAATGATAATAATAGTAAAAGTTTAAATTTATTTAAAATTTATGTGATATTTTTAAATCAATTTTGCTATATATAAAACTAATTTTAAAAATACTTAGTATTATATATATATATATGAAATAATGAGAACGAAATATTATTATTGGTAGTAAAAAGATTTAGTTAATATTATTTTTATTAGAAATGTCACGTTTAGTAGAGGAGAAAGACTTTCTGTTTAGATCTTACTAGAGAATCAAAATTGTTTTTCCTTCCTATGTATTTTTAAATGGACAACAATTGTTTATACATACCATTGGAAACCTAGTAAATTTGTCTACTTAAAAGCGATAAGTTTGTAAGAGTTAATATCAAGCTAACAAATATTTGCATTGATATATTTTTAGATCATTTTCTTTGTAATCTATTATTCATGTAATTTTTATATTAAAAGTTTTCTTTGGAATTAATTTGTGGATAATATTACTGTGATGGTAAAGATTGACTTTTTAGTCTTCTTCTTTTTCCCTCCAAGCTTACATTGAGTAAAGGTTGGATATGTGTCGAAGAAAAAGTATAGAATGTCTTGAAGGAAGATATTTTTGGAAGAGCACATTGAGAATGTTATGAATACATTCCTAAAATTGTAACACCCCCAAGTTCTATGATTTCCAAATAGGACATTTGAACATAAATCCAAAGGGGGGGTGGACCCCAATGGATAATTATTTTGTGGATATGGTTAACTATTTATTTATGAAAAATAAATAAAATATTGTGTATGCACTATGACCAGATGAGAAAGTGAGATCACATGCCTAATCCATGAGGTGATGGAAAAGGAAAAAGACTTTCCCCAAATCTTTCAAAAATCCTTGAAAGAAATTATTTCTAATTTAGATTTTGAGGAAAAATCTAAATTTCCCCAATGAAGAGGAGTAGTTGGGAAGAGGTGAGAAAAAACTGGAAAAGCTGAGGAAAAGCTTAAAGCAGCTTTAAAGAGTCCCAAAATGGGAAGCCTAGGCTAAACAGGAATAAAGCATCCTGAAATTCTGGACGCAGAATTGGAAACAGGCTTTGGGGAAAGCACAGCTTAAATAAGCTGCTCCAGAACAGATTGAGGTTAATCTATTCTTGGAGGATCTCTGCTCGGGGGTGAATCCTGGGAGATAAAGAGGATTCTAAGGTTGGGAGGACTGGTCATAGTAGAGGTGTGCATGCATAAATTTGGAGATTCTGTAAGTCTGTATTAAACATATCCCTGTTTTATGAATTGTGATGTTCTTGTTCATTGTGCAGTTTATGAATGGTTATGTTATGGTGCATTATGCAAATGTTAGCTTGATTAATTGTTCAGTAACTCATGTAATTGCAAACTAAAGCTATTGACAGCAGATATAAATGTTTAGGTTGTAGGGATGATTACCTTGTAGAATGAAGTTAGAGCTGATAGATCAATTGAACAGCAAATCTAATAACTATGAATAGGTATAGATTGCTATCTTTTAAAGGAATATTTAGATTCTGTGTATAACCAGAAAAGGTTAACAAAACAGCACCCATGAACAGCAAGTACCAAACAACTAAACCTATCATAACAATATTGATGGCACAGAATTCCCTGAAACCAATAACAGAAAGTAAAAAACAACAACCCTGTGATAACAGTATGGGGTACAGTATGTCAACTGTGTTACAATGGAAAGAACTGTAAAAGTTAAAATTATTCTATTAAATGTAATTGTGAACATATGAAAGCAGAAATTAAATCCTAACTAAGGACGAGGATCTAACACTAGGGATTCTAAATTTGCCAGTTCAATACTCTCTACCTCCATTTGATTGAGGCAAGAGGATATGTTTTCTAGGTTTTCCATGGAACAGTTGAATCTGTACCAGAGTGTTACACATGTTGAATGTTAGTAACAGTAAAACAAGAGGGGAAATACTCTTGCACAATCTATTGGGTGATAAAAGTTTGTGTGAGAGAGGATTGTAAGCATGGGTAAAAATACCATGAACAGAGCATCTGTTTACCGTCCATAGAAACTACTGGGAGCGTAGTTGGAGCAATGGAGGTTAACTGCGTAGAGATAGATGTATGCGAGGAAGCATACATCTTTATACCTCGATGCTGAAACCTTAAAATGTTGAAAATTTTATCAGGCCTGCAAACTGGGAAGTTTGGGTAAGGGCCTAGTGATAATCTAGAGTTGGACAAAACTCTGAACAGGACACCTGAGAAATACAAAGTAATATATATAGATATATAAGTCTACTATATGGACTGAGAAGAGAGGAGGTCAAGTCCAAAAAAATTCTCATGGAAATTCTTGTATTACATGGCTGTCTATAAGTACTGAAAAGAAGCTAAACCCCGGATAACAGTCTGAATTTGTAGGTCTAGACAGGTTATGAAAATGAAATTTTTTTTTTTGGGTCTGGGAGACGTGACATCCATCTATCTCTCTCCCTCTAACTCTCTCTCTCTCCCCCTCTCACTCTCTCTCTCACTCATTCTCATGCTCTCTCTCCCTGTCTCCCTCTTCCTACCCCTCTAACTTTCTCTCTCTCATTCGCTCGCTCTACCACTATCCCTCTCCCTCTCCCTCTCCCTCTCAATCTCTCTCTCTCCCTCACCCTCCCTCTCTTCTTTCCTTCCTCTCTCTCTCTCTCTCCTTCATGTCTGTCTCTCCCTCCCACTCTCCCACTCTCTCTCTCACCCTCACTCCCTATTCTTCTCCCTCTCCTTCACTCTCTCTCGGTCACTCTCTCTCTCTCTCCCCTCCATATACCCCACTCCTGATCTCTCTCTTTCTCACCATCTCCCTCTACCTCCCCTCCCCCATTCTCTCTCTCCCTCAAACTCGCCCACTCTCTCTCTTCCACTCTCGCCCTCCCTCCCCCTCGCACTTGCTCTATCTATCCGTGTTTCCCTCCCTCCCTCCCCCCCCCTCTCTCTCTCCCTCCCTCCCTCTCACCCTGAGTCCCTCTCCCTCTCCCTCTCTCCCCTTGCCCCTCTAACGCTCCATGTCCCTTGCTCTAATTCTCTCTCTGACTCTTTCTCATGCTCTCCCTCCCTCTCTCCCTCACTACCTCCCTCCCTCTCACAATTCTTCACTCCCAGACCCCTCTCTCTCTCTCTCTCTCTCTCTTTATTCCTCTCTCCCTCTCCCTATCACTATCTCTTGCCATATTTGACCCTCTCTCTCCCACTCCCTACTTCTGACTCGCACTCACTGTATCTCTCCCCCTCCCCCTCTCCCCTTCCCTCTCTCTCTCTCTCTCTCCCCCTCCCTCTCTACTTCACTCTCTCTCTCCCCCCGTCCCTCTCTACTTCACTCTCTCCTACTTATGTCCTTGATTGTCTCCCTTTCTTCTTGTATCTCCCCACCCTTTCTCTGTTCTCTCTCTCTCTCTCTCTCTCTCTCTCTCTCCCACTCCCACACTATCTCCCTCCCACTCTCTTTCTCTCTCCTTCTCTGTATTTCTCTCTCTCTCACTCTCTCCCTCACTCGGTCTCTCCACCTCCCCCTCTTCCCCTCTATCTACCTCACTCCCTCTCTCGTTCCCTCTACTTCTCCATCTCTCTCTCTCCATCTAACTCTCTCTCTCTACCTATCACTCTCTCTCTCACTCTTTCTCATGCTCTCTCTCCATGTCTCCCTGTTCCTATCCCTCTCACTTTCTCTCTCTCATTCACTCGCTCTCCCCCTATCCCTCTCACTTTCTCTCTCTCATTCACTCGCTCTCCCCTTATCCCTCTCCCTCTCCCTCTCTCTCCCTCTCTCTCCACCTTACTCTCCCTCCCTTCCTTCTTTTGTCCCTCCCTCTCTTTCTCTCTCTCTCTCTCTCTCTCTCTCTCTCACTCCCTCTTCTTCTTCTTCCTCTCCTTCACTCTCTCTCAAAGACTCGCTCTCTCTCTCACTCCCTCTTCTTCTTCTTCCTCTCCTTCACTCTCTCTCAAAGACTCGCTCTCTCTCTCTCTCTCACATGTGCGCTCTCTCTCTCTCTCTCGTGTGCTCTCTTTATCTCCCGCTCTCCTCCCTCTCTCTCTCTCTCTCCACCCCTCCCCTTCTCTCTCCTCCCTTCCTCCCACTCTGTCTCTCTTTCTCTCGCTCACCCTCTCTCTTTCTACCCTATTCTCTCAGTCTCTCCCACTTTCTCTATCTCTCTTTCACCCTCTCTATTTCTACCCTATCCTCTCACTCTTGTCTCCTTGTCACACCATCCCTCTCTCTTGCTTGCACTTACTATTTATATATTTAAAAATAATGAAAAAATAATAATAACACTAAAAATAACGCACTAAAACATATAAATAAAATTTTTAAAATACAAATATATAGACACAACTAAATACTAAGATAAAAAGATATGAAATATGTTTAAACCTATACTATCATGTGTTCATTATAGATAAATAATAAAAACATAAAATGAAAATCACTGAAATAATAAATAATATATTTTATACATATAATAAAGATTCTAAAATAATATACATACAGATTATATAAACAATGTAGACAATTGAAAATACAAACAATTAAAATATTCCCCAAATATAATTTTGAAGAAATAAAATAAATCATAGCATTAAGCTAAAATCAAAATTACAATGATGTGATAAACAAAATAATTTATAACAATGGCTTAAAAAAAAACCTATACATCTATTAATAAATCAATGCCTTAAACTAAAATTGAAATTGTAATTTTATGAAAAACCTATAATCCAGGATAATTACCATAAAAAAAATTTCCAGCTTCCTCATAAAATACATAGATTCTTGTAAAACAATTCGAAAACAATGCAATGCATATTAAATAGTTCAGATTCTCATTGTTATGACAACCGTTGAAAACGAGCATATGTCATCTCTCCCAAGGGATACTATTTGATAATTATAATCATTATTCCAGAAGTATTGGCATTCAATTGCGGATCGAAACTAATGGAATTGGCATCGATTTAGAATATTAGTCAGGGCCGTGCAACGGATCTAACAGCGATTCCTAGGGCAGCGATGAAATACGCAACACCTCTACGGAGAGGCTTTGGCCTTCTGTAACACCCCCAATTTATGTGTTGAATTTTTAAAGTTAGACATTTGAACTTTAATCCTAAGGGGGTGGACCCCAAGGGATAAGTATGGTGTGAATGTATTTGCATATTTTATTTGAGGAAATAAATAAAATGATTGTGCATTTTGACCAAGATGAGAATGAGAGATCACTTGCCAAATCCATGAGGATGGATAAGGCAACAAATCCGCAAAATATTTCAAAAATCCTTGAAAGAAATTAATTTAGATTTGAGGAGGAATCTAAATTTCCCCAATGAAGAGGAAAGTAGTTGGGAAGAGGTGAGAAAAGCTGGAAAAGCTGAGGAAAAGCTTAAAACAACTTTAAAGAGTCCCAAAATGGGAAGCCTAGGCTAAATAGGAAAGAAAGCATCCTGCTATTCTGGACGCAGAATTAGAAACATGCTTTGGGGAAATATGAGCTTAAATAAGCTGTTCCTAAGCAGATCAGGGGTTGATCTGTCTTAGGAGGTGGTCTCAGCTCAGGGGTGAATCCTGGGAGACAAAGAGGATTCTAAGGTTGGGAGGTTGGTCATTTGCCACAGTGGTATGTTTCTGAAATTATTGTTCATTTTGATATATTATGGTATGAATTAGCTACATATAAAACTTGAGAGAATTTGTATGATTTATGTAAGTACTACATTTAACAGAATCCATCCTAAGGCCTTCACCTTCTAGATTATGTTTAGTTGTAGACCAGAAATCCATAGAGTAGAAACCCCAGAAACTCTAAGCCAATGTCGGTTTAAATCTGAAGTTACTTAGTCTCTACAGACAATTAAATACTATCTTGTTCCCTGTCGATACAAATGTAATATTATATGCTCATATGTATACTATGAAAAAAATATTGTAGCAGAACTGAAGTTTACATGGTACAAATCCAAAAGGATGAAAGTAAAGACATTAGAATATGAATTTCGAAATTTGTGTTGGAGAAAGAGAATTTCTAGTCTATAAGATTTTATAACAATTATAAGTATATATATATATATTGCATTCTAAGCTATCTTAAATCCTTGAACCAAGAATAATAGTGAAAGACTTAATTTACAATTTATGTCTTCTATTCAATTACCATCGAATACATACATGAATAAATCAACTGGAAAATAGAATATAAATGCCGCAAACCAAATTAACAACAATACATATATGCATGCATTAAAATTAAAATGTAAGAGTCGTGAGTTAAACCCATGACTCATTGTAAATCAACGAGTATAAAAGAATACTTTGGTGAGATATATATATACATGTATTATATATCGATGCGACTTGGCACACAGTCTAACCATATTAAACCCTAATGAATATTCAACTTATTATGAAATGGGCTCGTTTCACGACCATAACCTCGAATGGAACAGCAGTTAACGCCCTCGGCGTTTTAGGGTTTGTTTTAACATGATATGTAGTAAACAGATAGGAAAAATTAGGGTATATGTTAAACGTCTCGATCTAAACCTGCACATGAAATCCTATTATCTATATCTAGCAGATCTATCATATGGATATTATGTTTCATCTGCACATTCATAAAACTAAACGATAATCTGCCTCATACGTGACCTTGCAACATAAAAAATTTTAACGCATAGGTAATACCAATCAACATTTACAACTATGAATTGACGCAGAGACTTATGTGACATCGTAACCACCCTGATGCATGTAGGATAGAGGCATCAATGCGTTGCGGCCATACATGGTTCGGTGCAGGAAGCTACCAGCAATGAAAAAAAAACCAACAGAAGAATAGAGGCGTAAATCGCATTAAGGGAAGTAAGATTACCGACTGAAGAGTTCGGCGCTTCCCATAGCAAGGGTTGCGGGTCCATCTTGTCAGCTATGTTGACTCGAGTTGACAAGGTTGGAGGCGAACTGCCAGAACGAGGTTGACCACAATCCTGACTGAGCTATGTTATCAAATCAAATACACGGCGCCACAACTAAGTCCTGACAGTTAGCACTGGGGTTAGATCAAAATCGGATCTCGGACAATACAAACAAATAAATGAAATACGTAAATCTATGCTATCATCTGGCCGAACTAGTGCGTAACGTGGAACAGGGCTCCTTTGGCCGATGTAAACAGAGAAATAAAAAAAAAAAACAAACCAATACAATTATTAAATGCAAAATAAAATGGTAGCATGGCAGCCCGGGGGAGGCTGTCTCATTTGAGCACAAAGAAAACTGCGAACAGGCATCGGGATGTTTGACACAAGAAATCCAAGGGTTCGGCGCATCGATAGGAGGGGAACCGTTTGAGGGCTGGTGTTCGTCGCGATGCATACTGAGCGCGGCCCAGAAACCCGGCGTCTGCATCTTCTGCGCAAACAATTCGTAAACGCGTTAGATACAGTGTTATCTAAAGGCCTCAAACGAGTTACAGAATGTAAAGAACGAAAAAACGTTACGCATAGACTCTCATACCTTCCCACGGACTGCACTCGTATCAAAGATCTCCATGGGAAGAGCCGCCTTCCCTCAGTAAATAAGTAGTAATAAACAATCACCCCAACCCGAATGATATCCAACGATACCCGGAACTAGATATATAGATAATAGCTAGCCGAGGGATAAGCTAGGGGATGCCGCCGAGGTAAAATGTAAGGGTATGGGAACCCTAATCCCATTCCCCTAGACAGCAGAGAATCCCAAAAACGATTTGAAAAATGACTCGGCTTTGTCGACAGCGTGGTACCCGGTTATGTAAAAGCATTTCAAACTAGGTACTGAACTGCAGTAGGCGGCTCGCACGGTACTGGGCCAAGCAGGAGTGCAACCGAAAACGCCACACGCATAAGTGGCCGGGACATAAATCAGAATTGTCGGGCCGTCGGCACCAATCTTCGCGTGAGTCGTATCAGACAATGGCAAACCATCAAATATCAGAATGAGATCTCACACGTTAAACCAGAACTATGAAATTTTTCGCAATGAACATCAGCCACATAGCTGCAAGGATCGTAGCAGACGGTAATGTGCATACAATTGGACATCGAGAATTAACGCGGTGAATTAAAACAATAAAAAAATAAAATACCGTCACCGGGTTTCAGGGATAGGGATTAGGTATACCCGGAAGGAGTAAGGTCGACGTCGCGTGAATCATAGTCGCACCACAGTCATACCCCGCAAGCAACGCGTTGACGTGGCACGCCAACTGGCCGAGGCTCTGCTATGTATCTCAATGGTCCAAACTCACTACCTGATTTTAAAGCAGAACGTTCATTTTCATTATAGATAATGATGATATTCAATGTGTTAATTTGATAGAGAATGAAATTATGTTAATACATGTTAGTACGGTCATCGATTGTCAAATGGAATATGGAAGGTGTTTTAGTTGAATACCTCAATATAAAATGTCAAGAGGGGTGGTTATATAGACTATATATCTTATTATATATATATATGCTTTCAATTTAATATTATTAAAGAGTTCATATTAATATGAATAATATATAAGTATATATATATATGTAATGAGTTATATATATACTTATATAGGTATTCAACGATAATAACCAGAGGTGTGCCATATATATATATATCAATATATATATGGATGCAAGAGATATGTGTGAAATCTATAGGTGGAGTCCAAGGTATATGTATTGGTATATCTATATATAATAATAGATGATTAATAAAATACATATGTCCATATAAATACATTCTGTAATATGTCTAGAAATAAAAACAAATACCCCATGATAAATACCAAGGGGTATGGAGGTGATATGTGGCCTAGGAAAAGGAAACGTGTGTAATGTCTAATGCTCTTGTTAAAGAGAAAAGATGTTGATGTGCTGAAGAAATCATCCATAGTAATAAAACGGAAGTCAAATTTCTAACCTCATTATTCAACAATCTAGTGAATAGAGGAAATCTTGAGATTAGGAAAGTAGAATTTTTTTTTTTTAAATGGAGGTGTTACAAATGGTATCAGAGCTCATAAAACCTGGGTCACATATTAAAGCCACTTAAATTCAATGGAAATGTATTAAACATTGTAGAGATTGTTTTTTTGTCTTATTAATCAAATGTATGAGTGTGTACAGTGTTGATAAAATGGCTGAAGAGGGAGGAATCTATGTGGATCTGCGTGATGAGTTTACTACTCCAGATCCCAATGGCCCGGTAATGGCTATGTTGCACAGGCTGCAACGAGAATTGGCTGAACTAAGAGGCTGCAATGAGAATTGGCTGAACTAAGAAGCCAAAATGACAATCTGTCATCAGCCAGTAAGGAGCAAGAAAAGCTCATCAGAGAGCTCACTTCTCGGAACAGCCAGGAAGGCGAAGGTTCCGGAAAAAGAAAGATGGATGAGTCTGAGGATGAGGATGTAGCTAGAAATCAACACAGGCAGAAAAGAGAATTGCAGGGAGAATTTCAAAAGATTAAACCTCCCTCCTATGATGGGGAGAAGGAAGAGGATGCTGAAGCTTGGTTACTGAACATGATCAAGTATTTCCAAGTATATGAATATGAGAGCAATCTGAAGGCCAGATTAGCTGTGTATCAGCTACAAGGAAAGGCTACACTGTGGTGGGAAGAGACAAAAATGGTGCATGCCATAGATGAAAAGACAGTTACTTGGGAAGAATTTCAGGCTAAGTTCAAGAATCGTTATTTGAACGAACGATATTATGATGATAAAGCAAAAGAATTCCATGAACTTAGACTAGGACAGCTCACTATCGATGAGTTTGTCACTAAGTTTACCAATTTACTGAAATATGTCCCTTACATTAGGGAAGAAAAAGCAAAGGTCCAAAGATTTTTGAATTGCTTACCTACTGTGTACAAGGAGAAAATTGAGTTTGACAATCCAAAGACAATGGATGAAGCTGTTAGAAAAGCCAGACTATGCTATCAGCAGTTTAAAGGTAAGGCTGAACAAGGGTGAGTTCAAAGGGAAAAGACCAAAACCAGCATATCTAAGAAATTTCGGCAGGGATCATCAGTGGAAAAAATTCAATAAACCAAAAGAAAGCCAAACTACTCAGTCCCAAGTGGCTTCAAAACAAGTAGAAGGAAACAATAAAAAGGAAGGGACAGTCAGAATGAAGGAACCTTTGAAGTTTTGGGGCTGTGGAGAACCCCATATGATGAGGGATTGCCCCCATCGAAATATTCATATGATCAACAGAGAACGAGAGGCAACAACAGTCAATGACATAGCCAGAAGCATACCAACTATCAGTGCAGCCTTGGAAAATCGGCAAGCAGAACATCAAGCAACCATGGTGGAAATGGAGGGTAAGATTTCTGACCTACCCATTACTGTTTTGATTGATCCAGGTGCTTCGTTGAGTTACATTAGTCCTGGAATTGTAGAAAAATGTAAAATTAAACCTGAAAAATTTCAACAGTCATGGTTGGTACAGCTGGCTACTGGAACTAAGAGAAAAGTCACCCATAAGTTGCCCAAAACAACAATACAATTAAATGGCTTTCCAACAGAAGTAAATTTGAACATATTACCGGTAGGATCCTATGACTTGCTGATAGGAATGGACTGGCTGGAAAAGAAGAAAGACCTGATGAACTGCTGGGATAAAACCCTGCATTGTGTGGATGAAGAAGGGAAACCTTTTACACTAAAAGGGAAACCAAAATCCATTTCAATAAGACAAATATCAGCCTTACAGTTAAAAAGAACAGCCAGAAAAGGATATCAAGTTTATGCAGTACATGTGGAAGAAGTGGAACAAAAAACTGAGGAAGAGTTACTGGATGCTGTACCAGTAATCAGAGAATTTAAGGAAGTCTTTCCCAAGGAAGTCCCTCAGCTCCCCCCCAAAAGAGAGATTGATTTTTCGATCGATCTGGTACCAGGAGCAACCCCTGTTTCCTGAGCACCCTATCGAATGAGTCCCCCTGAACTAATGGAACTGAAAATGCAATTACAGGAGTTGTTAGATAAAGGTTATATACGACCAAGTGTGTCTCCTTGGGGAGCCCCAGTTTTATTTGTGAAAAAGAAAGATGGAACTTTTAGGATGTGCATTGACTATCGTCAATTGAACAAGTTGACCATTAAGAATAGATACCCTTTGCCGAGAATTGATGATATTTTTGATCAAGTGAGAGGAGCTTCAGTCTTTTCCAAGATAGACCTAAGGACCGGTTATCACCAGCTTAGAATTAAAGAAGAAGACATCAACAAAACAGCATTTAGAACCAGATATGGGCATTACGAATTTGTAGTCCTACCTTTTGGTTTGACGAATGCCCCTGCCACATTTATGTGTCTGATGAACAATGTGTTGAATAAGTATTTGGATAAATTTGTTCTTGTGTTCATAGATGATATCTTAGTTTATTCCAAAAATGAGGAAGAACATAAGGAACACCTGAGAATAGTGTTGCAGACCTTAAAAGAAAACCAGCTATATGCTAAATTTAGTAAATGTGAATTTTACAAGGATAAGATTCAATATTTGGGTCATATTATTTCTGAAAAAGGCCTTGCAGTTGACCCTGAAAAGATAAAAGCAATTAAAGAATGGCCAGTCCCAACTGATGTTTCAGCAATAAGGTCATTCATGGGGATAGCAGGCTACTATCGTAGATTTGTGGAAATATTTTCTGCCATAGCACATCCCATCACTTCATTACAAAGAAAGGGTGTCAAGTTTGTGTGGACTGAAAAATGTCAACACAGTTTCGAGCAGTTAAAACAAAAACTTATTTCCGCCCCTATATTAAAAATTGCTGATCCTAATAAAGAGTTTGTTGTATGTACAGATGCTTGCAGAGAAGGGCTGGGAGGAGTCCTGTTGCAGGAAAATTCAGTCATTGCATATGAATCTAGGAAACTGAAAATACATGAACAGAATTATAGTGCATATGATTTGGAATTTGCAGCTGTTATACATGCTTTAAAAATGTGGAGGCACTATCTGCTGGGGAAGAAGTTCACATTGATGACTGATCATATTAGCCTCAAATATTTTTTCTCCCAAACTGACCTGAATGCAAGACAAGCCAAATGGCTGTCCTTTCTAAGTGAATTTGATATAGATATAAAGCATATCAAGGGAAAAGAAAATAAAGTTGCTGATGCCTTAAGTAGAAATGCTTGTCAACATTTAAACAGCATTGGGAGTAGTGCCCAGATGGAGATAGAGGAATTGGTAGGAAAAGCAGCAAATCAAGATCCCAACTATGAAGCACTCTTGGTGAAACTACAGAAAAAAGACAAAACTGATTTCACAAAAAACCAAAGAGGGCTACTCTATTACAAAAACAGGTTGTATATTCCAGATATAGAGTCATTGAAAAGAGAAATTCTAGATGAATATCACAAACAGCCCTATGCAGGACATCCAGGATACCAAAAGATGTTAACAGCCTTGAAGAAGAAGTTGTTCTGGCCAGGAATGAAAAGAGATGTGGCAGAGTATTTAAGTAGATGTATGGAATGTCAGTTAGTTAAAGTTGAGCATCAACACCCAGCAGGGCTTTTAAACCCTTTTCCAATTGCAGAATGGAAATGGGATACAGTTTCCATGGATTTTATAATAGGATTACCCAAGACTAAATATCAACATGATTCTGTAATTGTAGTAGTAGACACTCTAACAAAGGCTGCCCACTTTATACCAGTGAAATCTACCTTTGGAACAACTCAAGTAGCAAATGTTTTTCTAAAGGAGATAGTAAGGCTTCATGGAGTTCCCAAGGTGATTGTCTCAGATCGGGATGCTAAGTTCACAGCAGCGTTTTGGAAAGGACTGTTTGCAGGAATGGGTACTAAGCTGAATTTTAGTACTGCCTATCACCCTCAAACTGATGGGAAAACCGAAAGGACAAATCAAATTTTAGAGGATATGCTGAGAATGTATGTGATGGATAGGCCATCAAAATGGGAAGAGTATCTGCATTTAGCTGAGTTTGCTTATAATAATAGTTACCAATCCTCTATTAAGATGAGTCCGTTTGAGGCACTCTATGGGAGAAAGTGCCGTACTCCTTTGAGCTGGAGTCAACCAGAGGATAAACTGGTGTTGGGACCAGATGCATTACAAGAGATGGAAAGAATTGTCAAACAGATACAAAGTAACATCAAGACAGCACAAGACCGCCAGAAAAATTATGCTGATAAGAAACGGGTGCACCGAGAATTCAAAGTGGGAGACCATGTGTATTTGCGTATTAAACCCAAAAAGAGCACACTTTATGCTGGAAGTTGTGCTAAAATGGCTCCTAGATATTGTGGTCCTTTTGAAATTTTAGAAAGGGTGGGACCAGTGGCTTACAAGCTGGCCTTACCACCCCATGTTAGAGTGCATGATGTGTTTCATATTTCATTATTAAAAAGATATGTACATGATGATTCTCACATAGTTGATTGGAATGTTGTACAGGTGGAACCAGAAGGGGAGTTTCTGCCAGAACCGCTTCAAATATTGGAGCGGGAAGAAATTGAATTGAGGAACAGAACAATGGCCAGAGTAAAAGTGCAGTGGAAGCACTTTACTACTGAAGAAGCTACCTGGGAAAGGGAAGCTGAAATGATGGAGAAATATCCATTTTTGTTTAAGTGAACTCTAGTAGTTGAGTAATAACACCGAGGACGGTGTTTATTTTCAGAGGGGGAATATGTAACACCCCCAATTTGTGTGCTGAATTTTTAAAGTTAGACATTTGAACTTTAATCCTAAGGGGGTGGACCCCAAGGGATGAGTATGGTGTGAATGTATTTGCATATTTTATTTGAGGAAATAAATAAAATGATTGTGCATTTTGACCAAAAAGAGAATTAGATATCACTTGCCAAATCCATGAGGATGGATAAGGCAACAAATCCCCAAAAATCTTTCAAAAATCCTTGAAAGAAATTTATTTAGATTTGAGGAGGAATCTAAATTTCCCCAATGAAGAGGAGTAGTTGGGAAGAGGTGAGAAAAAGCTGGAAAAGCCGAGGAAAAGCTTAAAGCAGCTTTAAAGAGTCCCAAAATGGGAAGCCTAGGCTAAACAGGAAAGAAAGCATCCTGCTATTCTGGACGCAGAATTAGAAACATGCTTTGGGGAAATATGAGCTTAAATAAGATGCTCCTAAGCAGATCAGGGGTTGATCTGTCTTAGGAGGTGATCTCATCTCGGGGGTGAATCCTGGGAGACAAAGAGGATTCTAAGGTTGGGAGGTTGGTCATTTGCCACAGTGGTATGTTTCTGAAATTATTGTTCATTTTGATATATTATGGTATGAATTAGCTACATATAAAACTTGAGAGAATTTGTATGATTTATGTAAGTACTACATTTAACAGAATCCATCCTAAGGCCTTCACCTTCCAGATTCTGTTTAGTTGTAGACCAGAAATCCATAGAGTAGAAACCCCAGAAACTCTAAACCAATGTCGGTTTAAATCTGAAGTTACTTAGTCTCTACAGACAATTAAATACTATCTTGTTCCATGTCGATACAAATGTAATATTATATGCTCATATGTATACTATGAAAAAAATATTGTAGCAGAACTGAAGTTTACATGGTACAAATCCAAAAGGATGAAAGTAAAGACATTAGAATATGAATTTCGAAATTTGTGTTGGAGAAAGAGAATTTCTAGTCTATAAGATTTTATAACAATTATAAGTATATATATATATATATATATATATATATATATTGCATTCTAAGCTATCTTAAATCCTTGAACCAAGAATAATAGTGAAAGACTTAATTTACAATTTATGTCTTCTATTCAATTACCATCGAATACATACATGAATAAATCAAATGGAAAATAGAATATAAATGTCGCAAACCAAATTAACAACAATACATATATGCATGCATTAAAATTAAAACGTAAGAGCCGTGAGTTAAACCCATGACTCATTGTAAATCAACGAGTATAAAAGAATACTTTGGTGAGATATATATATATACATGTATTATATATCGATGCGACTTGGCGCACGGTCTAACCATATTAAACCCTAATGACTATTCGACTTATTATGAAATGGGCTCGTTTCACGACCATAACCTCGAATGGAACAGCAGTTAACGCCCTCGGCTTTTTAGGGTTTGTTTTAACATGATATGTAGTAAACAGATAGGAAAAATTAGGGTATATGTTAAACGTCTTGATCTAAACCTGCACATGAAATCCTATTCTCTATATCCAGCGGATCTATCATATGGATATTATGTTTCATCTGCACATTCATAAAATTAAACGATAATCTGCCTCATACGTGACCTTGCAACATAAAAAAATTTAACGCATAGGTAATACCAATCAACATTTACAACTATGAATTGACGTAGAGACTTATGTGACATCGTAACCACCCTGATGCATGTAGGATAGAGGCATCAATGCGTTGCGGCCATACATGGTTCGGTGCAGGAAGCTACCAGCAATGAAAAAAAAAACCAACAAAAGCATAGAGGCATAAATCGCATTAAGGGAAGTAAGATTACTGACTGAAGAGTTCGGCGCTTCCCATAGCAAGGGTTGCGGGTCCATCTTGTCAGCTATGTTGACTCGAGTTGACAAGGTTGGAGGTGAACTGCCAGAACGAGGTTGACCACAATCCTGACTGAGCTATGTTATCAAACCAAATACACGGCGCCACAACTAAGTCCTGACAGTTAGCGCTGGGGTTAGATCAAAATCGGATCTCAGACAATAAAAACAAATAAATGAAATACGTAAATCTCTGCTATCATCTGGCCGAACTAGTGCGTAACGTGGAACAGGGCTCCTTTGGCCGATGTAAACAGAGAAAAAAAAAAAAAAACAAACCAATACAATTATTAAATGCAAAATAAAATGGTAGCATGGCAGCCCGGGGGAGGCTGTCTCATTTGAGCACAAAGAAAACTGCGAACAGGCATCGGGATGTTTGACACAAGAAATCCAAGGGTTCGGCGCATCGATAGGAGGGGAACCGTTTGAGGGCTGGTGTTCGTCGCGATGCATACTGAGCGCGGCCCAGAAACCCGGCGTCTGCATCTTCTGCACAAACAATTCGTAAACGCGTTAGATACAGTGTTATCTAAAGGCCTCAAACGAGTTACAGAATGTAAAGAACGAAAAAACGTTACGCATAGACTCTCATACCTTCCCACGGACCTGGTACTCCTGTATCAAAGATCTCCATGGGAAGAGCCGCTCCCTCAGGGAATAAGTGAAAATAAAACCATCAATCCCAACCCGAATGATATCTAACGATACCCGAAACGGGATATATAGATAAACAGCTACCAGAGGAATAAGCTAGGGGATGCCGCCGAGGTAAAATGTAAGAGTATGGGAACCCTAATCCCATTTCCCTATACAGCAGAGAATCCCAAAAACGATTTTCAAAACGACCCGGCTTTGTCGACATCGTGGTACCCGGTTATGTAAAAGCATTTCAAACTAGGTACTGAACTGCAGTAGGTGGCTCACACGGTACTGGGCCAGGCAGGAGTGCAACCGAAAACGCTACACGTAGTATATGGGCTGGGACATAAATCTGTAATTGTCAGCGTCGGGTACCCAATCTTCTGCGTGAGCTGCAGTCTCTGCACAACAAACCATCATATACCAGAATGAGATCTCACACGTTAAACCAAAACTATGAAATTCTACCCAATGAACATCAAACACATAGTTGTAAGGATCGTGGCAGACGGTAATGTGCATACGATTTGACATCGAGAATTAACGCGGTGAATTAAAAAAAAAAAAAAAAAAAAAGAACAATAAAAATAAAATATCTTCACCGGGTTTTAGAGATAGGGATTAGGTATACCCCGGAAGGAGTAAGGTGGACATCGCGTAAATCATAGTCGAACCACAGTCAGACCCAGCAATCAACGCGTCGACGTGGCACGCCAAATGGCCGAGGCTCTGCTATGTATCTGAATGGTCTCGGCGCTTTAAACTCATCATCGTACTCAGTTATGAGAACGTCTCATTGTAATTATGGATAATGATGATAGTTCAATGTGTTAATTTGATAGGAATATATTATGTTAATACATGTTAGTACGTGGTCACTCAGATTGTCAAATGGAATATGGAAGTGGTTTTAGTTACACGATTCCCATATAAATGTCAAGAGGGGTGTCATGACTATATATATCGGTCATATATATATATATGCTTTCAATTTAATATTATTAAAAGAGTTTCGATATACATGGTATGTTTATATAAGTATATATATATATATGTAAGGAGTTATATATACTTATATATGTATTCAATGATAATAACATGAGGTGTGCTATATATATATATATAAATATATATATGGATGCAAGATATATGTGTGAAATCTATAGGTGGATTCCAAGGTATATGTGTGGGATGTATATATATAATGTTAGATGAGATTATTGGAAAATATGTATGTCCATATAGTCTATATCTATATTATGTCTAGAATAAAAAAAACAAACACCCCCATGATAATACCAAGGGGTATGGAGGTGTATATATGTACTTGGTAGCAAGGAATGCAGGTGTAATGTTCAATGTTTTATGAAGAGAAAGATGCTATACAGTTAGAAGAAAATTTATCCAGAGGGAACGGAAGTCAAATTTCTAACCTCATTATTCAAATAACTAGGTGAATAGAGAGGAAATATGCAAGTGCAGGATCCGACTGATTAAAGTTACGATGGGGGAGCGCCACCCCGCGCATTTCCACATGGAAAGAGCCTGGGCAGCCCACATGGCTCCCGGCATATGTAATAACTGTGCCATTAATGCATCCGATCGCACGATATCAATCCACCTTGGTCGGCTCAATTGGAGGGAGGTTATGGCGGTGTTGCATTCTTCGATGGCTCAGTTGAACGACGTAGATAAGGCCTCTGGTGCGGTGAGCGCGCCCACCCCGTTGTTCGGAATTTGCAGCTCTGGTTCGCTTGAGGCCAACGAGAAAACGTCGACAGGGCGGCGCTGTTCCTTGCAGGCCTGCATCAAGCCGGTTCCAGGTTTCCATTTTACTCAAAGTCCCCACTGTCATTTCAATTTCATGTTCAGAGGTGGTGCGCTCCAGCGTCGAGAACCCCCGCCTGTTTCCCTAGCCGCTCCGGGTCTTCTCTGTCTCGCTACTCCTGCTGTCAATTGCTCTTCTCCCCTGGACTATACTGTTTTAACTCCCGCTCCCGTTCGTTCCTGTGGTTTCGGTTTGGTAATGCCGCATCTCCGGGAAAGAATGAGGGCCCGACGTGGCCTCAGCCGAGGTGACATTCGGCCTCCTCCTAGCAATTTTCCCTCTGATTATTCTCCGGACCCTTCTCTAACTTCGCGCGGTGGCAAAGGTCGAGGGCGTAGACGTGTTGGAGTTTCGGCTTCAGCTCCTGAAGCTGTCACCCTGCCCCCTCCCTCTCAGGCTGCTGTTCATGGTGGCACTTCCTCCCGGGCTGTCCCTCCCGCGCCTCTCCGCCCTTCCTTCAGACAGTCCTCGCAGCATGCAGAACTCAAATTTTACCCCACCGATTCCAATGCTGTCCTCACGGCCCTCATCTCCGTCACCCTAAGGGAGGAAATTCCCAATTACCCTCCCCCTTCTTCGGCCTCTGCTTTCTTCCCTCCAGCTTCTGGACCCATAGGCGCTGCGATGCCGGTCTCCTCTCCCCTCGGACCTTAGGAGCAGCAGATAAACGTGGAAGGAGCTCAAGGGAGCAAGGACACAGGTGACCCTGGCGAGGAGGACAGTCGAGATTATTTTGGCTGCAGAATCATTGAAGAACCTCCGTCCCCGACGCATGACTAGCTACAGCATCGCGCTCCAGGTTTTTTGGTTCAGTTTCATAGTTTATGACAGTTTCTGTTGTTGGGAAGACCAGCTCGCACAGTGGTCCAAAAACAGTTGTTTTTATTTCTATTCTTTTACTGTTTCTAAGTTTTTCAAACCGGTTTCCCGTAAGCGGGCGGTTAAGACTTGCTGTTTAAAAGACTGGTTTCCCGATATGGGCAGTCTAAGCACTCGGTGATAAGCTTGACGTTTATACACAGTGTTCAGGCTTCCACAGCTGACACTGTGTCTACATTGTACTAGTTTCCTTATACATAATAGATTTAGTTACACTTAGAAAAAAAAAAAACATATTTTAATGCAAGAAGAGAAAAAAAACTTATATTTCTCATTTAATATATATATATATATATATATATATATATATATTATTCTTAAATGTTTCATTCCCTAAACAAAACAAATAATTTAAATCAATTCCCTTGGGTTCACCAATTCCTTTGGTTTACAATATTAAACCCTTGGGTTTATTAGTTCTTTTGGTTTATAATATGAATAATCGATCAATGTCATCCATGATCAAATGTCACATTCTGAAAAATATTGTCTCAATATGAAAATCACCCTTGGCCAACCATGGTCATAGTTGGTCCAACGTCGCATTGTGACAACAATTGTCTCAATGTTTAAATCAATTCCCTTGGGTTCACCAATTCCTTTGGTTTATAATTTGTTGGGTAATGGATTTCCCTTGGGTTCACCAATTCCTTTGGTTTATAATATTAAACCCTTCAGTTTATTAGTTCTTTTGGTTTATAATATGAATAATCGATCGATGTCATCCATAATCAAATGTCACATTCTGACAAATATTGTCTCAATATGAAAATCACCCACGGCCAACCATGGTCATAGTTGGTCCAAAGTCGCATTGTGACAACAATTGTCTCAATGTTTAAATCAATTCCCTTGTGTTCACCAATTCCTTTGGTTTATAATTTGTTGGGTAATGGATTTCCCTTGGGTTCACCAATTCCTTTGGTTTATAATATTAAACCCTTGGGTTTATTAGTTCTTTTGGTTTATAATATGAATAATCGGTCAACGTCATCCATAATCAAATGTCACATTTTGACAAATATTGTCTCAATATGAAAATCACCCATGGCCAACCATGGTCATAGTTGGTCCAACGTCGCATTATGAAAACAATTGTCTTAATGTTTAAATCAATTCCCTTGGGTTCACTAATTCCTTTTCTTTTGGTTTATAATATGAATAATTGATCAATGTCATCCATGATCAAATGTCACATTGTGACAAATATTGTCTCAATATGAAAATCACCCATGGCCAACCATGGTCATAGTTAGTCCAACGTCCCATTGTGACAACAATTGTCTCAATGTTTAAATCAATTCCCTTGGGTTCACTAATTCCTTTGGTTTATAATTTTTTGGGTAATGGATTTCCCTTGGGTTCACCAATTCCTTTGGTTTATAATATTAAACCCTTCGGTTTATTAGTTCTTCTGGTTTATAATATGAATAATCGATTGATGTCATCCATAATAAAATGTCACATTCTGACAAATATTGTCTCAATATGAAAATCACCCATGGCCAACCGTGGTCATAGTTGGTCCAACATTGCATTATGACAACAATTGTCTCAATGTTTAAATCAATTCCCTTGGGTTCACCAATTCCTTTGGTTTATAATTTGTTGGGTAATGGATTTCCCCTGGGTTCACCAATTCCTTTGGTTTATAATATTAAACCCTTGGGTTTATTAGTTCTTTTGGTTTATAATATGAATAATCGATCAACGTCATCCATAATCAAATGTCACATTCTGGCAAATATTGTCTCAATATGAAAATCACCCATGGCCAACCATGGTCATAGTTGGTCCAACGTCGCATTATGACAACAATTGTCTTAATGTTTAAATCAGTTCCCTTGGGTTCACCAATTCCTTTGGTTTATAATATTAAACCCTTCAGTTTATTAGTTCCTTTGGTTTATAATATGAATAATCGATCAATGTCATCCACGATCAAATGTCACATTCTGACAAATATTGTCTCAATATGAAAATCACCCATGGCCAACCATGGTCATAGTTGGTCTAACATCACATTGTGACAACAATTTTCTCAATGTTTAAATCAATTCCCTTGGGTTCACCAATTCCTTTGGTTTATAATATTAAACCCTTGGGTTTATTTGGGTTCACCACTTGCTTTTGTTTATAATATTAAACCTCATCCATGATAAAATGTCACATTCTGACAAACATTGTATCAATATGAAAATCACCCATGGCTAGCCATGGTCATACTTGGTCCAACGTCGCATTATGACAACAATTGTCTCAATGTTTAAATCAATTCTCTTGGGTTCACTAATTCCATTGATTTATAATTTTTTGGGTAATGATTTTGCCTTGGGTTCACCAATTCCTTTGGTTTATAATATTAAACCCTTGGGTTTATTAGTTTTTTTGGTTTATAATATGAATAATCAATCAATGTTATCCATGATCAAATGACACATTTTGACAAACATTGTCTCAATATGAAAATCACCCATGGCCAACCATGGTCATAGTTGGTCCAATGTCACATTGTGACAACAATTGTCTCAATGTTTAAATCAATTCCTTTGGGTTCACCAATTCCTTTTGGTTAATAATTTGTTGGGTAATGGTTGTCCATTAGGTTCACCAATTCCTTTAGTTTATAATATTAAACCCTTTGGTTTATTAGTTCTTTTAGTTTATAATATGAATACTCGATCAATGTCATCCATGATCAAATGTCACATTCTGACAAATATTGTCTCAATATGAAAATCACCCATGGCCAACCCTGGTCATAGTTGGTCCAATGTCGCATTGTGACAACAATTGTCTCAATGTTTAAATCAATTCCCTTGGGTTCGCCAATTACTTTGGTTTCTAATTTTATGAGTAATGGTTGTCCCTTGGGTTCACCAATTCCTTTGGTTTATAATATTAAACGCTTGGGTTTACTAGTTTTTTTGGTTTATAATATGAATAATCGATCAATGTCATCCATGATCAAATGTCACATTCTGACAAACATTGTATCAATATGAAAATCACCCATGGCCAGCCATGGTCATACCTGGCCCAATGTCACATTGTGACAATAATTGTCTCAATGTTTAAATCAATTCCCTTGGGTTCACCAATTCCTTTGCTTTATAATTTTTTGGGTAATGATTTTCCGTTGGGTTCACCACTTGCTTTGGTTTATAATATTAAACCCTTGGGTTTATTAGTTTTTTTGGTTTATAATATGAATAATCGATCAATGTCATCCATGATCAAATGACACATTATGAAAAAAATTGTCTCAATATGAAAATCACCCATGGCCAACCATGGTCATAGTTGGTCCAACGTCGCATTGTGACAACAATTGTCTCAATGTTTAAATCAATTCCCTTGGGTTCACCAATTCCTTTTGGTTTATAATTTGTTGGGTAATGGTTGCCCCTTGGGTTCACCAATTCCTTTGGTTTATAATATTAAACCCTTGAGTTTATTAATTTTTTTGGTTTATAATATGAATAATCGATCAATGTCATCCATGACCAAATGTCACATTCTGACAAACATTGTATCAATATGAAAATCACCCTTGGCCAACCATGGTCATAGTTGGTCCAACGTCGCATTGTGACAAAAATTGTCTCAATGTTTAAATCAATTCCATTGGGTTCACCAATTCCTTTGGTTTATAATTTTTTGGGTAATGATTTTCCCTTCGGTTCACCACTTGCTTTGGTTTATAATATTAAACCCTTGGGTTTATTAGTTTTTTTGGTTTATAATATGAATAATCGATCAATGTCATCCATGATCAAATGACACATTATGAGAAACATTGTCTCAATATGGAAATCGCCCATGGCCAACCATGGTCATAGTTGGTCCAACGTCGCATTGGGACAACCATTGTCTCAATGTTTAAATCAATTCCCTTGGGTTCACCAATTCCTTTTGGTTTATAATTTGTTGAGTAATGGTTGTCCCTTGGGTTCACCAATTCCTTTGGTTTATAATATTAAACCCTTGGGTTTATTAGTTTTTTTGGTTTATAATATGAATAATCGATCAATGTCATCCATTATCAAATGTCACATTCTGAAAAACATTGTATCAATATGAAAATCACCCATGGCCAACCATGGTCATACTTGGCCCAACGTCGCATTGCGACAACAATTGTCTCAATGTTTAAATCAATTCCCTTAGGTTCACCAATTCCTTTGGTTTATAATATTAAACCCTTGGTTTTATTAGTTCTTTTGGTTTATAATATGAATAATCGGTCAACGTCATCCATAATCAAATGTCACATTTTGACAAATATTGTCTCAATATGAAAATCACCCATGGCCAATCATGGTCATAGTTGGTCCAACGTCGCATTATGACAACAATTGTCTTAATGTTTAAATAAATTCCCTTGGGTTCACCAATTCCTTTTCTTTTGGTTTATAATATGAATAATCGATCAACGTCATCCATAATCAAATGTTACATTCTGGCAAATATTGTCTCAATATGAAAATCACCCATGCCCAACCATGGTCATAGTTGGTCGAACGTCGCATGATGACAAAAATTGTATTAATGTTTAAATCAATTCCCTTGGGTTCACCAATTCCTTTGGTTTATAATTTGTTGGGTAATGGATTTCCCTTGTGTTCATCAATTCCTTTGGTTTATAATATTAAACCCTTCGGTTTATTAGTTCCTTTGGTTTATAATATGAATAATCGATCAATGTCATCCGCAGTCCAAATGACACATTAAAGCATTATGCAGATATGAAAATCACCCATGGCCAACCATGATCATAGTTGGTCCAATGTCGCATTGTGACAACAATTGTCTCAATGTTTAAATCAATTCCCTTGGGTTCACCAATTCCTTTTGGTTTATAATTTTTGGGTAATGGTTGTCCCTTGGGTTTACCAATTCCTTTAGTTTATAATATTAAACCCTTTGGTTTATTAGTTCTTTTGGTTTATAATATGAATACTCGATCAATGTCATCCATGATCAAATGTCACATTCTGACAAATATTGTCTCAGTATGAAAATCACCCATGGCCAACCCTGGTCATAGTTGGTCCAATGTCGCATTGTGACAACAATTGTCTCAATGTTTAAATCAATTCCCTTGGGTTCGCCAATTACTTTGGTTTATAATTTTTTGGGTAATGGTTGTCCCTTGGGTTCACCAATTCCTTTGGTTTATAATATTAAACCCTTGCATTTATTAGTTTTGGTTTATAATATGAATAATCGATCGATATGCGTCCATGATCAAATGACACATTATGAGAAACATTGTCTCAATATGAAAATCACCCATGGCCAACCATGGTCATAGTTGGTCCAATGATCGCATTGTGACAACAATTGTCTCAATGTTTAAATCAATTCCTTGGTTCACCAATTCCTTTTTGGTTTATAATTTGTTGGGTAATGGTTGTCCCTTGGGTTCACCAATTCCTTTGGTTTATAATATTAAACCCTTGAGTTTATTAGTTTTTTTGGTTTATAATATGAATAATCGATCAATGTCATCCATGATAAAATGTCACATTCTGACAAACATTGTATCAATATGAAAATCACCCTTGGCCAACCATGATGTGCCAGCTAACGTCGCGTCTTAAGCTCGTTATCTCAATGTTTAAATCAATTCCATTGGGTTCACCAATTCGCTTTAGTTTATAATTTTTTGAGTAATGATTTTCCTTGGGTTCACCACTTGCTTTGGTTTATAATGTAAATTAAACCCTTGGGTTTATTAG